>OZ001351.1:25207567-25359057 GCA_963924055.1 Drosophila limbata
GATGTCAAACAAATGTATTAAAAATTTTGATATTTAAGACATCGATGTATCGATTGTGCTTAGCATATCTAGTCTATCGATTTAAGTCCGTTGATTGAACTACCTCTGAAGGTGAACATCGAAATTAAAATGTCTGCACGTACGATGTGCGTCAAGATAGCAACGGTTCTTTAGCAACGAAAAACGGAACTTGGTTCATGAGTCGGAACCAGTTATGAACTTTCTCATTTTTAAGCGTTATTAGACCTTTAATCAATAAACTAATGATGCAGAATAGTAGAAAATTAATTAATCTATAGTTTAAAACAAAGTTTTGGCCATTTCAGCTTTTCAAATGGGTGTAACAAGTGAATAAAGAAAGTGAAAACGTGAACATTTTCACCATTTCTTAAATAGCTAAGGTCAGAAGGTCTGCTACCGAAAACCGCTAATGCACGATTATAGCGTGTAGTTTTACCTTTCGAATGGTATCATTTTCAAAAAAAAATTTCTGGCCGTTTTTGAGATATTTTGAAATGAGCGAAGCTACCTCGGTGAAAGTCCCATACAAAATGACCGCCAAAATACATACCTTGTTTTCAAACCATAATAACTTATCTTAGAATGTTTGCTGCAAAACGCGGCACATACCAATTTAAAGCTACAAGTTTGGGGATGCAACTGCAATTTATTTAGAGAAAGTTTTCTGATAGTTATTTAGAAAATAAATAAAACTTAAATCAACCCCCAAAAAGTTCATAAGCAAGTCCTAGCGAACTGGTAGTTCCAACGTGAACTGAACTACAAAATACATAGCGGCAGCTTTTGCAAATAAAGAGAAGTGGCGCCACCTGTTTAGTGTCTAACACTAAATCGTTGCTGGATATTTGACTGCAGAAAAATGTTTTGCCGTCAATTGCACGGTATCTAAAACTATCGACACTAATTTTACAATCATTTTCATATGCGAACCATTAAAATCTTTCTGAAACTTATTGAGAAATTTGCATTTTGGTATTTTTACCATTATGAGTTAAATAAATTTACAAGAAAGCAAGTTGGCAGCGTTTGCATGTGGGCTGCCAACCTGATATACAGAAGCGCAAAAATGCGGCGGAATATAACTAGCTGGCAGCCCTATAAAACATAACGGAGCTTACAGCCATTACACATTAGTACACAAGAAAAAGCGCGTGTTGCGAAAAAAAATAAATTTAAAAATATGAACAATTACAATTACAACGCTATTGCTCGCCTTCGGGCGCACCGCAACAACCTGGATCAACAGATTCAGGGGTTGCAGGAGCCCGAAGGCCATGTGCTCAAAAATAAAGTTAAGCAGCTCCAAGAAGAGCAACAAAAACTTAAAAAAAATTACAAAGCTCTAGAAAAAAAATTAAAACTACAAGAGCGGCAAATTCTAGAGCTTAGTAAATTTTGCAAGTCGCAACAACCGCCGTTGCACTACTTGGTGCAGCAACAGCCGGTGCACTTCTTGGCGCCGCAACCGCCGCCGCCGCAACATAACTTGATGCAGCAACAGCCGGTGTACTTCTTGGCGCCGCAACAGTCGCCGCCGCCGCCGCCGCCGCCGCAACAGTCGCCGCCGCCGCCGCCGCCGCCGCAATAAAATTTTTTTTATTTTTTCCTAACAAGCTAACAAACTGAATAAGTTAGCTTGTTTTTTTTTTTTTTGTACTAAAAGGTAAGTCAACAAATTTACATACTTTTTTTTTATTTCAATACTAATTGCTTTTTCTGTTTACAGATACATACATGAATACTACATACATACATGAATATTTTCGATCGTTTTTATTATTAAGAAGCCAGCCAAAGATTCCAGCGAGAACAGCTCCAAGAATCAAGTCAACATCAAACACAGCTCCGCCTCGGCCATCTCCAAGGATACTCCATCGCAGCAGAGCAGCAACCTGGACAGCTACGAGAGCCGCAGCACGAGCAGCTACACCAGCGGCATGAGCTCGCCGCGCAAGGGAAACCGCCAGAACGGACGCACTCGCATGGACTCGCCACGTCTGCAGAATGGCAAACAGGAGGCGAATAAAAACACGTGAGTTACCAACGATTCCTGTTGAATCAGGGATTAAAACCGAAACGAATACAGTTTCGGTTGGGGTTTTAATCTTTGTTATTAATCCTAATCAAATTTTCCTACACTTGCAGTCGCCTTAGCAACAGTCAATCGCCACGCAAGGATCAGCAGCAGTCCCAGCAGCGCAACGCGACGAATCAACGCTCTCAGAACGCGCCACAGGGATTCGCACAGAAGCCGCAGCGACAAAAGTCGACGCTGGATGGCACAGCTGGCAGCTCGAAGCGCTCCAGCGGCGTGGAAAGCGATGCAGCGTCCAGTGTTGAGACGACATCGCCCAAACCGATGCCAGAGCCGGACAAGGAGAAGGAGAAATATGTGGCGCTGGACAAGGCGTTCGTGTTGCAGGACATCAGGACACCCAGCAAGGAGGCAGCCAGCCTCTCCTGGTGGGTATCGCCATTCCAATTCTACGTCGTGCCCAAGAATCTCTCTGCGAAGTACGATAATCTGCTGCTGCGCGAGATGCGACAGTTCTATCGCCAGCGGCCACATCAGCCGCTCCAGCTGAAGGTCAACTCCAGCGTGGTGGTGCGACAGCGCAAGGACAACGCCATACTGCGTGGCACAGTCGTGGCCTGCAACCACATGCTGCGCAAGTATCGCATCTTCTGCGTGGACATCGGCAGTCTGCTGACCGTCACCTCGGAGGATGTGTGGCAGGTGGAGAAGCGTTTCGCCGAGCCGCCTTGACTCGCCCAGCGCTGCAGCTTCGACAATGTCGTGACCAACTATGATCACCTGTACATTGTGGATCGCATGGAGAAGTTTGTGCCTGCCAATGCCAAAGTTGAGTGTGAATTCAGCTCGAAGATGAACAACAACAACACGTACATAGTCAAGATGCTGGTGAACGGCGCCTCCCTGCGGGATACGCTCATCAGTGCCCAGTTCCTCACTGAGGTGGCAGAGCGTGAGTCCAATTCATTAGTTTACTTCCTCAAGCAACTCTCAATTGATTCCTTATCCACTTTGCAGAGGTGCGCGTTGGTCTTTTGGCTGGTCAACAGGTGCGTGGCAAGTTCACTTCCATTCGGGACATGACCAACTTTAAGATACAGCTGGAAAGCTGTCCGGATGTCAACTTCCTGTGCAGCTACGATGACGCCAAGTTTGTCAAGTCCAACAAGGAGACGACAACGAGTTCTATCGTGCTCGCATCTTAGAACAGCTGCCCGCCCAGCAATCTCTTCAGTATCGTGTGCTCTTTATCGATTATGGCAATCAGGCGCTGGTCGACAAGCTGTTCGAGTTGCCCAGCTCAGAGCTGGCGCAGCTGAAGCCGCTGGCCGAGCTGCATTCGCTGGAACCGTCGCCCAACTTTATCAAGTATCCCAAGGAGTCACGCGAGGCACTGGACGCCCTCGTCGACAGCTGCAACGGCGAAGTGGCCGTCGAGTTTGTCAATAGGTCGAGTCAACCACCAGTTGTCCGGCTCAAGACCATGGACAATGCACTGAACATTCACGAGCAGCTGCAGAAGCTGCTGGAGGCGGAGCAGGACAAGATCAATGGCAAGGAGTGCATCATCTCGCATGGCGATTCACCCAGCAGTTTCTATGTGCAGCTCAAGAAGCGATCCGCTGATCTCGATCTCATTGGGAAAAGACACTGCAGACCAGTCAGCTGGAGGAGCTGCCGCATCCCGCAGAGAAACTGAATGCCGTGTGCTATTCGCAGGAGGATGATTGCAACTATCGATGCTGCATCAATTCAGTGCTCGGCGAGGACAAGGGCTGCGAGGTCTTCCTCATCGACTATGGCAACACAATTGTCAGCCAGAAGATTTACAAGTTGCCCGAACAGATCTGGCAAATACCGCCACTGGCCATCCACTGTCAGCTCAATAAGATTCCTGCAAATATCACAAACGAATTATTCGCTGTGCTGCTCGAGCAGCACTTTGGCGAGGTCTACGAGATTGTCGGTGAACTGCAGAAGGATCAGACGGATCTGCAGACGGTCCAATTGCGCATCAACTACAAGGACTTTGCCGAGGAACTGGCCAACGCTGTGGCGGGCGTGCAGAAGCCCTTGGAGGTGGAACTTCACAACTGCATCGTCGTGCAGTTTGACAACGCCAAGTCCTTCTATGTGCAAATGGAACAGGATGTGCCGGCACTGGAGGACATAACCGACAAAATGCTGGACGCCGAGCAAAACTTTGAAGTCTTTAGCGATTTGAAAGTGGGCGCCATTTGTGTGGCCAAGTTTCCCGAGGATGAGGTGTTCTATCGTGCCGAAATAGTCAAGCTGCTGGACGACGGTAAATGCGAGGTGCACTTCATAGACTTTGGCAACAATGCCGTCACGGATCAGTTCCGTCAGCTGCCCGAGAAGTTGGCCAAGGCGCCGCGTTACAGCAAACACTGTGAGCTGGAGGGCGCCACCATTGCCAAGTGCGATGTGGCTGCACTGGGCGCGTTCATCGACACACGCTTCTCGGAGACATTCCAGCTGAAGATTCTGGCCAAGAAGGATGAGCAGGACACGCACGTCGTGCGTCTTTTCTACCAGAATACAAATATTAGCGACAAACTGCGACTGCAGGAGAAACCCTAAGAGAGAGACAAAGAGAATCCCAAACAAATCCGTCAAGAGAAGCCGTCACATGTCAATCCAAGAGGCATACGTTAAAAGGATGCTATGAGCATCCAAACACACACCAACACACACACACACACTCATGAATGCTTGCAATATTCAGATGCAACAAAAGATTGTGATTAGTTTGGCTAAAATAACCGTTGTATTACCTAATTTAGTTGAACAAGTTAAACTTATGCAAAGCGAGCAAAGCAAAGAAAAGCTCAGAATTTATTTCATTTTTGCTGCAAAGCCAGAAGCTTCATTGATTTTTCATGGAAAACCAAAATGAAAGCTCATTTTTTTATAATTTGTAATTAATTAATCAAATTAATTGAATGAAAAACAAAAAGAAAACAGAAAGAAAACAAACAAAAAAACGAATACATTTATAAAAACAAAAGAAAAACGAACAAAAAAAACGAAAAACAAACTTGAAAAAAAAATTGCATAGGCGAACGAAAGAAATGCAAGTAAAAAAATTTGTGAAATATTTTAGATGTAAATCTAAACTAACGAAAAGTGTTAATTAAATTAAAAAAAAAAGGCAGTGGTGGGTTAATTAAGTGCAGTGTCTGCTCTATTCCCAAAAAATAAAATGATATTTGGATTTATAGTTTTTAGTTTATATAATAACAATAACAATAAAAAAAAAACAATTAAATTAGCTCTGGTTTCTTTTCTTGTTGGCTGGCGGCGGTTTGTATTTGGATTCTTCGTGTTCCTCCAGGTTTTTCGCTTCCGTAATGTCCGTAATGTTATCGTCTTCGGGATCGGCGCTAATGAACTCGATGTGTGTGTCGCTGATGTGTATACAACGTTTCTTTGATGTCGATGGTGCTGTTGTGGCGTTAAGCAACGGTTTTCGATCCTGCTGCTGCTCCTGTTCATCTTCATTCTGCTCATCTTGCTCCTCATGTTCCTCCTCGTGTTCTTCGTGATCCTGCTGCTGTTCCAGATCCTCCTCCTGATCGTCCTCCTATGGGAGGACAATGCTGTCATCATGTACTTTACGCACGTGCCTCTCCAAATAGAATTGATTGTGAAAGTTAAAGCTGCAATAGAATAAGCAATTCAGATTAACAACAGGGACCGTAATTTTTTTAAGTTTTAAAAGTTACACTATATATTTATTTAAACTCTTTTCCGCACAACCTTTGAGGTAGAGTTAACAGCGCGTTTTTTTTAATGTGGTTTCCCCAGTAGGCCTAATCCACAAAATAAAATTAAAAACATTTAATATATTAAATATATTTAAAATGTATAAATATACGTATATTATTTGAAAGTATGTGAACTAAGCTCACAAATCTTGCAAACAATATTTTCTATATTTGTTTTATATTTTCTTTCCTTACAAATGTTACATATAGAACGATTACAAATAGAGCATCTCAAAAATGATGTTGTCTTACGCGTGCAGTGAAGACATAAATCATTTAAAGAATCTCCATATTTGAGAATTCTATCAAACATTTCGCTTCTGTATAAGTCACTAGACTTTAAGTTTGTAAGCGAAACGTTTGACACATATGATTCTGCAAATTGTAAAATCAAAATTCCGCAATTGTATTGATCAAATTGCGTATCATGTTGAATTGAAGCCACTGAATAAGTTTCTTCTGGCTTCAAACGTTTCAACAATCTCAAATAGTAATTTTCAAAGAAATCAACATTAGTTGATTTCCCAAATGGGTCTAAAAAGACTATCTCGTTTTTCATTTGATTTATAAATAATATATAAAAATGATTTTGGAAACAATGAGGTATTATTAAATTGGTATTACTTTCTAAACCAGTTTTAATAATGTTGTCATTTTGGAAGCAATATTCAGCGACTTGACAGGGCAAGTTTATAAAAGAGTCATCTCCATTTTCGTATAAAATGACTGTTAGGCAAACATCAACGATTAAGTTTGTTAGCCACTGGCAGTCGTTTAACGAAAATAAATCGTCTATAGCAATGTGATACATGAATTTTGACTTTTTAGCGGCATGCACACATGAAAACAATGTTTCAAAATTTACAACGTAATGTTCTGAAATATTGTTTAAATTGCTTTGCTTTTTTAAAGTGGACAAATATTTCTTGTATTTGAATTCCATATTAAAAGCATTCATGTCATCTGTTGATGTGTAGGAATGGTCATGGCATATTGTACCCTTATGATTTTCTTGGATTTTTAATAGACCAGTAAAATCACTTTTGAACATTCCTACTTTTAATCTTTTATGAAGCGATTTTTTCCAACTTTCCTTATGCTTAGAAAGTTTTCGCTTGCACGACATTTCATCCAAACCTTTTCTAGGTTTTGGTATGTAATGTTTTTTTCGAGGTCTTACAACCATTTCATTTATTGGTTGCAGAACTTCTGGTTTTGCAAGTTGAACTTGTCTGCAAATGGACTTTGAAAGTTCATCTAACTTGCGAATAAATCTTCCTAGCTTTAAGCCATTTTTGTTATTCGTTTTAATAACACTATGTTTAAGTGTTCTGAAAAACGATTCTACTGGAGCATTATTGGGCCTTTTATTAGATTTATCAATAAAAGTTCCAATAATATTGGTCCAAAATGGCGCGTACACAATATACTTATTCAGAATTAAGTCCAGCATTTTTGGACACAAATAAGTGTTTAATGTACAGAAGATGCTCTTATTTTGAGATACAATTTGCTGTACTTCTTCAAGTATTTTTTGAAATTGTTCTCTAAATGGACTTTTTTCAGCAATAGATTTCAATGTTCGATCTTTAATAACATTGGTAGTCTCTGCCAATTTTATATTATCCATTATGTTAGGTGTGGATGAATGCTGAGAATTATTTGAGAAATAATAAATAGCATCATCCACATTTTTATCAATATTTGGGGATAGAAGAATGATTGCAATATATTTGAACCATTCTTCTAAATCTCCAGCATTATTTATTGAGTAAGCACAACCCAATGCGTTTCTTAAAAACGTTCTGAGTTCAATATTGCTTAAGCCAACAACTTCGTCTATGTTACGACACATAATTTTGCAGTAATGGCTTGAACAAAATTGAACACAGATTTTGGGCAAAGTGCCACTAATATTATAAACAAAATTATAACAAATTTCGTTATATGTCGCAAGATCCATGTTGTTATATTCTTTTAAAATGGCCCCAATTATTGCAAAACTAACATCAGTTGTAATTCTTTTGCAAAGAGGCCATTTTATTTTATTTTTTTGACAAAAGTCCCGCAGCTCATACAAAAATCTGCCTATATCATATGATGTATGATTAGATAGAATTGCATGAGCTACGGGGAATATAATCTTACAGTCTGGAATATGAGCAACCATTGAATACAAAAAAATACGTTTTTCTACAAAATTCATCGGTTGCACTATATTTCCAGTAGCATCAATATGTAGAGTGTGAGGTTTTATATGGGTCAAAAGCATTTTTAAATGTTCTTCGTTCCATAATAAAACTTCAAGTTTTGTGGCAAGACCCTGAATAAAATGAGAATACCCATTAAATTTCATAAGGAAGGCATCAATGAATGGATTTTTGTGGAAATCCAATTTTCCATTTTCCTCCGATATCAAATTTCTGTAATAGGGTAATTTCTCATTGGTTATCTGGTCATTACCAACTCTAGCTCTAGACATATTGAGATTATTTATTTTTTGGGATCTATATTCAAACGCAGTTTTGTTTCTAATAGCAGCCTTTTCCAAAAATCTGTTAATAGATCTGCACTGCGTTGACTTTTTAAACCCAATTTTATGGAAAATATGAGG
Organism: Drosophila limbata; assembly: GCA_963924055.1. NCBI lineage: Eukaryota > Metazoa > Arthropoda > Insecta > Diptera > Drosophilidae > Drosophila > Drosophila limbata. The sequence goes on from OZ001351.1 coordinate 25,216,026, forward strand.
ACTGCTTGTGTATACATTTACAAGCCCATCATAAGACCCACGAAACAAAAAGCGGTTGCATGATGGATGTTTACAGTATCCATATGCAACAAACGACTTTTTGTTTAATCTTATATTTTTAAAATATAAAACACATGCATTATTATAAGAAGTGTATGCTTCTCTAAGAATGTGTTCAATACTTGCTTTTTTGGGAAAAATACCACATAATTCATTTAAAATTACTTTAAATTCGGAAATACTCATTTCAGTGTCAAAATTTGTGCAATCTGAAAATGTTGTTTTGCAACTTTTCAAATTAGCGATCAAATGAACTGACCTGTTCAAGCTTTCGTTAAATTTGTAGCAGTTTGTCCTAAAGCATTTTAATTTATGTTCAACATAGCTTGTGTCCTTAATATTATTGGACGGACTATTGTCAATGCAATTTAAAATAGAAATATCATTAGTGTCTATGTTAGACATATCACTAATATTATTTCTATAATTGATCGATTGTGAACTAGGATTAATATTAGTGTCTATGTTAGACATATCACTAATATTATTACTATAATTGATCGATTGTGAACTAGGAATAATATTAGTGTCTATGTTAGACATATCACTAATATTATTACTATCATTGATCAATTGTGAATTATAAATATTATAAGTGTCTATATTAGATATACCACTTATAATATTACTATAAGTGATCAATTGTGAACTAGGAATAATATTAGTGTCTATGTTAGACATATCACTAATATTATTACTATAATTGATCACTTGTGAATTAGAAATATTATTAGTGTCTATGTTAGACATATCACTAATAATATTAATTTTTAAATTCGAAGAGTTTGACTCACTCTGACTTGTGCAGTTACCAGATTTGTCTTCTTCACTTTCCTCATATTTGCCTTCTTCACTCTTCTGTTTTTGTTTTAACTGTTTCTCAGATTTTTCTTCAGCACCTTCCTGTTTTTCTTTAAAGCGTTTCTCTTGAATCTGAAAATAAAAAATTATTTTATAATGCATATTGGGCCTGTTTAATAAGTACACTTACTCGCTTAAAACTTCTTTTAATATTATTTCTCTGTTTAACATTATCTGTCAGTGGAACACCGGCCCAATTTCGCTCTCTAAGCTTATTGTTAAGAATAAGAATTAAATATTCAAAATCAGGCTCTCTGAGACTATCAACTGGAGATATGTTGTTCAGAGCAATAAAATCCTCAATGGTATCTTTGAGTAGATGTCTGTAAAAAAGATTTTTTTTCAATTAAAATATAAATCATTTACAAATTAACATTTTTTCGTTCATTTTTTTATATAAATAGGTAAGAACACGTTCTAAAAATTTCAAGTCGATTCGGACAAAATTGACAGCAATGGGCGTTGAAAACGACCGGAACAAAAACGCCCGAAATTGAGACCGCTTTTGTCGAAATGACATTTTTAATACAAGCATAGCCTGTTACATATAAGCTTTTAGTAAACGGTTAATAGTAAATAACAATCAAACGTGAAAACTTTCTTGTTGTCTTGATTTATTTTTTACTATTTAGTAATCATAATCCGGGTGCAGTCCCATGGCCAGAATAGAGCCAATTAACAGATACGCCAGTGCTTGCCAGCCAAAGCAATAAACAACGTCTGCATCGTCGGATAAATGAATGATCGTATGGACGATTTCCAGGCGTGTCGGTTGCTTCGGATTGATTATCAGCGGACGGAACGTATAGAAGAATGGTTGCAGACACACCCACATGAATTTCCCAAATGTGCTTTCAAACAGTCGCGATTCCATCAATGTGGGAATATCTGTGTCAATCACTTCGTCGCCCTGATAACGATGATGTTCCCGATGATGTTTTTCGAACGATATGCTCATTGGCAGACCAATGGGAAGATAGCAAATTGAACCCAAAATCCGATTGTGCATGGGTCGACTGTATCCGAATGCCAGATTATGGGATATTTCATGCATGGCCAGATTGATTCAGAATGCCGCCAAAACAATATGCCAACACTATCAGCCACGGCCATGGCAAGTCCTTGACAATGAATAGGGCCAGTATTAGTGTCAGAGCCATTGCGCCGGCAACCCATTTAAAGTTGTCAAAGTTGTCATGGCCTATTAGTTTCTTGATTTGCGGATATTTCTCGAGTATAATCTTGCGACGCGAGGCATGCGGTTCTTTCGTAGAAACCCATTCGAAGTCGTTGCGCGACACTTTTTGTCCCATTTTGTATTGTTCTTTGCTGTTGTTGTTGCTAACCGGAGTGTAGGAACAAGTTAAAGTTTTTCCTTATTTTCATAACGCGAAGACAAAGCGGCATTAACGTACATACATACAAACTAGTCCTAAGACTCTTACAAACATTCGTAAACTACTTATGTTTATAATATATGAAATAAAATCATAAAAGCAAGCCTTACTTTCGTGTAATTACTCGAAACATTATGAACAAAATTTTCGTTTATTTTCTGCCGCTTCCTGTTTTTTTTATATCCAATTCCTGTGAACGCCGTTATATGTTTTATAGGGCTGCCAGCTAGTTATATTCCGACGCATTTTTGCGCTTCTGTATATAAGGTTGGCAGCCCACATGCATGTTTATTTTAGGTCAACTGGAAAAAAACACAAAAATGATAATTTCCCAGCCATTTCTTGCTCGATTTTGATGATTGGCATATGAAATTGCTTGTAAAATTAACACCAATACTCCCACATGCCGTGCATATGATAGAAACATACTAATCTCCAGTTAAAAGTTAGCAACGATTTTTTATTGTTGTGTTGTTTTATACAAACGCTGCCAACTTGCTTTCTTGTAAATTTATTTAACTCATAATGGTAAAAATACCAAAATGCAAATTTCTCAATAAGTTTCAGAAAGATTTTAATGGTTCGCATATGAAAATGATTGTAAAATTAGTGTCGATAGTTTTAGATACCGTGCAATTGACGGCAAAACATTTTTCTGCAGTCAAATATCCAGCAACGATTTAGTGTTAGACACTAAACAGGTGGCGCCACTTCTCTTTATTTGCAAAAGCTGCCGCTATGTATTTTGTAGTTCAGTTCACGTTGGAACTACCAGTTCGCTAGGACTTGCTTATGAACTTTTTGGGGGTTGATTTAAGTTTTATTTATTTTCTAAATAACTATCAGAAAACTTTCTCTAAATAAATTGCAGTTGCATCCCCAAACTTGTAGCTTTAAATTGGTATGTGCCGCGTTTTGCAGCAAACATTCTAAGATAAGTTATTATGGTTTGAAAACAAGGTATGTATTTTGGCGGTCATTTTGTATGGGACTTTCACCGAGGTAGCTTCGCTCATTTCAAAATATCTCAAAAACGGCCAGAAATTTTTTTTTGAAAATGATACCATTCGAAAGGTAAAACTACACGCTATAATCGTGCATTAGCGGTTTTCGGTAGCAGACCTTCTGACCTTAGCTATTTAAGAAATGGTGAAAATGTTCACGTTTTCACTTTCTTTATTCACTTGTTACACCCATTTGAAAAGCTGAAATGGCCAAAACTTTGTTTTAAACTATAGATTAATTAATTTTCTACTATTCTGCATCATTAGTTTATTGATTAAAGGTCTAATAACGCTTAAAAATGAGAAAGTTCATAACTGGTTCCGACTCATGAACCAAGTTCCGTTTTTCGTTGCTAAAGAACCGTTGCTATCTTGACGCACATTTCAATCGTTTATTTTTCAGTCATGAACTAAATCAGTCATTTAGTTCAGTTGGTCATGAATAGGGCTGTTGATATTTTTAAAAATATCAATATCGTGATATTTCGATATGAAAAAAAAATAATTTTTCTCGATATTTTTGACAAAAAAAATATAGATAATATAGATAATATCGATGATATAAGTTTTCACCCCAAATTAGTCGTGTTACCACTAATGTTTTCCATTTCATTGCAAATCTGGCACTGGATGTAGTGTCGTTTATTTTATCCGAATAAATTTTTGATTCGACGTTTTCGTGAAGAAAAAAGTGGCGGTAAAGGATAAGAAAACTGGTGAAAAGTAGCGCACGATAATATCGTTCAATTATATCGATATTGATATTATACTGCTAAAAATATTTCACTTAAAAATATATCATCACCAAAAATTAAATATCGATATATTGATATTATATCGACAACTCTACACTACTCTGCGTAGCCGTCGCGTGTTCGTATTGCAATTTCGCTAGCGTTTTTTTATTTCAAAAAATCGCAAGAAAATCAAAACCCAAAACGCTGAACAAAAGGCGTATTGATTGTGAGAAACTGTTCAACCCAAAAGACTTCTTTGATTTGTACATGCAAACGGTACACGGTAATAAACAAAATTCTCGAAAGAACTAATTCATGAGTGCGTGTATGTATGTGTACGCATGTATTAATCTATGTGCGTGTGTGTGTGTATGTGCATAAAAAGGCATAGCAACCAGACAAGCGGACGTTCCTCAAGCAATGAAAGTGAACGAGACAAATAAATTGTGCTTATAAGGACTGCCACAAATGTAATCGCATAAAGCTTACTCCCAATGATGACAAATGATTTATTCGGCGGGTATTCATTTTATTAGCCAAATTTAGACAAACATTTACTGAAACGGGGAATTAAAAAAATCTAAAAACTAATAATCGCATTGAATCTTCGTTTTGGCGAAGCACATGTGCAAGTGTATTAGTGTGTGTATGTGTTATATTTGTGCGTGTGTATGTGTTAAACTTGAAATACAACGCAAACGCAACGAGAACAAACTCGTCAAGGTAAAGAAAAAAATGTGTGTGAAAAATTCCAACAGAATTACGCGAGATATATAAATCGGAGGCAGGAAAGAATTTTAATCAGATTTTTTTTGTGCATATGTATGTGTGAATATGTAGATCTCTGACTGTGTGACGTCGATTGCGTATGTACGTATGCATGTACGTTCGGTGTGTCGTAGTAGTAGTTGTATTTTTGGGCGGGGGCAAGTGGGTGGCTCTTGTGGTCATTCTAATATAAAATGCAGAATGAAGGATCCAAAAAAGTTCGTGCGTGTGTTCGTTTATGTTTGCGTCAGTGTGCCATGACTTGAAAATTAATTAATAATTTTTTTTATTTTTTAATAATTGCACACAATTGCTTTTAAATTGATTGTTTACATGCTTGTTTGTCCGTTGTGTCGCCTTTGCGCAGTGCTGTAAAACGATTTTAGATCAGGTGGCAACGCCGACCTACATTTAATAGCTCGCCGTTTTCTCAGCTGCTGCTGCTCTCAAGCAATTGCCGGGCCCTAATATAAAATGTGGAAATAAGTTTGCTTTGTTACGTATTAAAGCTAACTTGGACATTATTTACTTGTTTGTTATTTGGATTACTCAATCTGTCAACATTGTAACTGAATAGTTTTCATTTCAATTATGTAATCAGATATGCCTCTATTTATTTATATGAAGGCTTACCAAATGATTTCTCAGAGTGGAAAAATTCACAGTTGTGGGGAATCATTCAAAGCTGGAGACTAAGCAACAATCGATTGTATATATTTCTGAATGTATATCGATATTGTCGATAGACGCATCCCTGCATGCGGCAACGCCGAAGTGGAGCAAAAGGCAGTAGTAGCTACAAACTGTGAACATACATCATAGATGAACAAGAGATTTAAACAAATCGAAACGATTATTGTATAGTATATACATATATATATATATCTGTGCAGTAGACTAAGCACAGTCTGTTGTTGTTTTTTTCCATTTACATACATATCGTGTTGTTCTCTGTCTCTCGTCGTACCCGAAAAAGCCGAAAGTGTTAATTTGCCAAATTCTGTACATGTGCATGTATATACATATATGAATATATATACATATGTTGTTTGTGCAATTAAATAGTAATGCTGCTGCAGCTAAAACATTTGGCTCGGTAAATATAAAACAGTGTCGCTTGGATTTTTGAATTATTTACATATGTGTGATTGATATATAATTTAAATTCTAGCTTAGAACTTGATTAATACGTTTGTATGTATATTTATTGCAGCTGTGCGTGACAGCATATGTGTGTGTGTATGTGAAAATTGGTTAGCTAAATACGCATAATTAGCGGTTTTTGCATAATCAACACAGCCGCTGCTGCTTTCTTTGCCCGTGTACATGTGCGCGCTTATTTGCATTGCCCGCGCTCGCTCGCTCTCCCGTGGTCACCCACGCCATAAGCCACCTGTACGCCCTTGCGCGCGCACTCACACTTACACGCACGAATTGGGGAAACACGTATACATCCATACATACAGCGATACGATGTGATTTGCGGTAGTCTCGTGAGCAATGCGATAAAAACATATGTACATGTCTGTATGTATGTATGTCTGTCTATATATATGTATTTTATTGTCTTCTTTGGCCCATTTGGCTCTACTTCTTTCTTATTTCGGCACATTTGTGCTTTGAAAAGAAAAATACGAATCTTTTTGCAGTGCTAAAGGCGCCGCCGGCGCTGCTCTCTCTCTCTCTCTACGCTTCAGCTGCATTTGGCGCCGACTGCAGTCGGCGATTTTCTATTTGTAGAAAAATAGCGCATAATTTGTAATGCAATTGTTTGCGCTTTCCATTTAGTAAAATCCACTTTTGATAACACATGCGATCGCTGGCTCTACATATATTTACAAACATATATTTGTATGTATGTTTGTCTTTGTCATGGTACAATGAGAACGGCGAATTCCTGACGTCACGAGACGATCACACATTTGCTAGATCTCTCTTTATTTTTTGTTTTGTTCGTTGATGCGCAGAAAAAGAGCGAGAGAGAGAGGATAATTGTCATTGCATTTGACCACTAGTGGCAACGCTGTTGTGGAAAAGAGCTTTAAGCTAGATTTATCTTGTCGGCATGTTTGAGCTTTTAAGCTTTGTTATTAATATTTTTTTACTTATTTTTTTTTCATTTGCAGTTGCAGCCTATTGAAACTGACTTTATAGTTGGGTTGTGCCGCTAAGCAAATAAGAGTAAATTTGCCCTTGTGAGAGTGATAACGAAAGAAAAAAAAAAAAAACAGTAAGCTGCCCACAGACACGCCGATGCTGCGCCAGAGCATTAACTGGAACTGGAGGCAAATACAATTGCTGCAGTTTGTCTAAACTGCACGACGTGTGACGCTCAAGGAACGCCAGTAGCAGCAGTAGCGCCCGGAAGCGGAACTACAGCGGCGTCAGCTGATCAGCACTAAACACACACACAGGCAAACACAACACACACACAGAGGCTGTGACGAGAGAGAGAGAGAGTTAAAGCAGGAGTACGAAGATCCTTGAAAGAGTGTGTCAGAGTGTGAAAGGGACAGAGGCCGTTTAGACATATAGAGCGTAAGAGAAAGGAAGAGGGAGGCGTATATTCGCTGCCCAGCACACAAAACGCCCATTTGAATGGATCCGTGTGTTGGCTGGTTTCAGGAGGAACAGGAGGGACCAGCGTTGCGCACATGGTTAAAGATTTGGGAAACGAATGCCCAGGAAATGGGTGCACTTCTTGAGCAGCAACTACAGCAGAATAACAACAACAACAATAACAGTAGCAGCAGCAACAACGGAAACGGCATCAGCAGTAGCGGCAGCAGCAGCAACAACAACAACAACGTGGTGGTGGGCACAAGCAATATAAATAGACTACTTAACAACGGTCCTACGATCAACCTGCGTGATCCCGACTCATTACAAATTCTTCTTCAGCAGTTTAACGGTACGTCGGCAACGCGTCACGGCAACACGAACGGCGGAGGCAAAAGCTCTAGCAACACGTCTATCGATTCCACATCGAACAACGACAATAATTCGCCAGCGAGCAGCAGCAGCAACAGCAGCAGTTGCAGTAGCAGCGGTAACGGTAACGGTAACAACGTTACAACAACAAACGCCACAGGCAACGGGACAACGACAACAACAGCAGCAACCACAACAACAGCAACACAGCAAGCAACAACAACCACAACTACTGTGTCGACAGCAACGACGCCAACTGTTGGCGATAGCAGCACCAACACCACAACAACAACAACAACGCCAACAACAACAACTGTGTCAACAGCAGCAACAGGCAGCAACACCAACAACTTTGTAAACAATCCCGCATCCAAAGTGCCGCTGCACGAGCGCGCCAACACGTATTATAATCCATCGAGAAGGAAACGCGTCGTGGACAACAAATCGAGCACTTTAAATCTGAATAAGCACGCCGAAATGATAGCCAAATATAAAGGTTGCCCCTGGCGTAAACGTGACTTTCAATATGGCGAGGGTATAATTGGACTGCACGAGGAGATTGAACATTTTTATCAATATGTTTTGCCCACGGCCTGCGAGCACGCGATTCGCAACGAGGTTGTCAAGCGCATCGAGAACGTTGTCCATTCCATATGGCCACAGGCGGTAGTCGAGATATTTGGCTCATTTCGTACCGGCCTCTTTCTGCCCACCTCAGACATTGATCTCGTTGTACTAGGTAAGCATCTATAATTTTTGGAGTAAACAAACATTATTGTTACAAATTTAAAAAATTTCTTTTTATTCAGAATTATCATTATTATTATTTTTTTTTTTAAGTCACGGATCTTAAAATAAATGTTTTTTTTTTTTTTTAATTTAAATTTACAGAATTACAGTTTTGTATTTAAAATACAAGTTACGAAATACGAGTAACATATATTATTTTAAAATAGAACTGTAGGAAATTTTTTTTATATCTGTAATAGATTTAAATATGGTATATTTCTAAAATTATTAATTTTAATCCGACTTTTGCTTGAAAACATTCATCAAACTCATAATGTAAACTTCAAACTTTATTAGATTCTCCAAAAAAAAAGATTATTTAAGCAGAAATTAAATTAATTTAATTGATTTCGAAAATCAAAAATCAACCACTCGATGTTTTGACGACTTTAACATTTAGATTTAAAACTCGATCCATAATTTAGATTTAGCGAAATTAAATTGATTAATTAATAATAAAAATTAATTAATTAATTTGATCTTCTATTAAATTCAATAATTATTAAAACTTGTTTTGAAACTCAATTAATGCGATTTTGTTGTTCTTTTAGGCCTCTGGGAGAAGCTGCCGCTGCGTACACTGGAATTCGAGCTGGTTTCCCGTGGTATTGCCGAGGCGTGCACGGTGCGAGTGTTGGATAAGGCCTCGGTGCCGATCATCAAGCTGACGGACCGTGAGACGCAGGTGAAGGTCGACATATCGTTCAATATGCAATCGGGCGTACAGTCCGCGGAGCTGATTAAGAAATTTAAACGCGACTATCCGGTGCTGGGGAAGCTGGTGTTGGTGCTAAAGCAATTTCTATTGTTGCGCGATCTCAACGAGGTGTTCACCGGCGGCATCTCGTCGTACTCATTGATACTCATGTGCATCAGTTTCCTGCAAATGCATCCGCGTGGCATTTTCCATGACAAAACGAATCTGGGCGTGCTGCTGCTCGAGTTCTTTGAGCTATACGGCCGTCGATTTAATTATATTAAAATCGGCATTTCCATTAAAAATGGCGGACGTTATATGCCCAAAGATGATCTGCAGCGTGACATGGTCGATGGCCATAGGCCATCACTGCTCTGCATCGAGGATCCCCTAACGCCCGGCAATGATATCGGACGGAGCAGCTACGGTGCTCTCCATGTCAAACAGGCTTTCCAATGCGCCTATCGTGTCCTTACCCAAGCCGTCAGTCCGCTCAATCTCTGGGGCACCGATGCACGTGTCACATCCATATTAGGTAAGTGTGAACTCACCATCTTTGCATCCTCCCAATCTCCGGATCCAAGATCAATTCACAAATGGTAGCATTCATAGCCCAAGTCGAATGTATGTATAAATGTATATATTTCAATATACCATATTCCTTAAAATCTTAAAAAAATCAAAAGAAAAGTTGAAAAGGTAACGAAATTATTAATTAAAGAAAACAAATTTTTGAATTAAAGGGGAAAAGATTTGAATAGTTGAAAAGATAACAATATTTAAGACTTGTGGAATGAAAAGCAAAGATGCGATATTTAGAAATAGATTTTGTGTTCTACCCAGATCGTTCAGTTTTCTTAAAGAAATCGATAAATATTGCAGCTTTAAAACGGTTTGCGTTATCGGTTGCCCAAATTTCTTTTAAGATTCTAATAAAATATTTAAACTTACTAAAATATAATGAAATATATGCGATTTGTTTATAAATTAAACTGAATGATATAAACTTATTCAAACGTTAATCTAGGCCAAATAATTTATCGATTTCTATTTGAGCTTGAAAAGCAAAGAGCGAGAGAAATCAGATAAATAAATATATATCAAATTAGAGAACAATATATAAATAAATGTAAATATTGCAAAAGTTCCTTTTATATTTAGAAAATGTTTATTTAGAATACAGTTGAGTCTGGATGTGATGAACACCTAATAACATAGTGAATAACTAATTTGTTTACTATTTTCAAAAAAATGTATGAATGGAAATTTCAGACTAATTTAGTGCTTAACCCTTATCTTTGATCCAATTAAAAAATAAAGATAAAATATAATATTTTAATTTTTGTAATAAATAATTTTAAAAACAAAAATTAAATGCAAATGCCATAAAATATCCAAAGAATACCAAATTATTCTTTTGGTAATTTTTGTCTATGCATTTAAAATAAAATTTATTTTAAGTTTTTTAAATGAAAATTAAAATCTTATCATTTCATTTGTTTTTATTGAAATTATTTGTGGACATATTGACATTAATCAGATCTCGAGCCAGCTAAAAAATATCTCCTACTAAAATCAAAAACTTGAATAACTTTTATTTTACGGTCGCTGGTTTTACTTAGCGAGCGATCACTGTACTATGCTAATTGCTGAAAACAATTTGTAAATTTAGCACTGAAACGTTATTAATGTTTATTTTCTCTTCTCTTTGTTGTGTGCGTATTTCTTCGTATCCGCTTTGATATATCCCCCGCCATATGTAGGTCGGATAATTCACATAACCGATGACGTGATCGACTATCGCGAATGGATACGCGAGAACTTTGAGCATCTGGCCGTTGTGGATCCGCCGCTGCCCGCTGCGTACACGAATGGCGCTGCCAAATATGTGATTATGCCCTCCGGTGCCGTAGTGCATCAGATTTACCATCCGCATGCGGTGCTGCAGCCACATGCTCTGGCCCAGCCATATCATACGGCGGCAGCAGCAGCTGCGGCGGCAGCGGCGGCAGCAGCTGCTGTACAGCAACAGCAGCAGCAGCAACAACAGCAGCAGCAGCAGCAGCAACAACAGCATCAGAATCAGCAACAACAGCAGCAGCAGCAGCAACTACAGCCACAATCGCAGCTGAATCTGACGGCATTGCGTCATCGACGGGGCAGCACGTCATCTGGCGATGATTCGGAGGACAGCAAAGACTGTGAGGTGATTGGAGAGCGTGGTGAGAGTGTTGTCAGTGGTCCGACAATAGTCGAGGTCATTGACATTACATCATCGCCGCCAAATGGACTATTGGATGTGACGGCGTTGCCCATGAATGTGCCGATGCCAATAGTGGTCAACAGTCACAATCATAGTCACAGTCACAGTCACAGCAGCAATCACAGCAACCACAGCAATCACAGCAGTCACAGCAACAGCAACAGCTCGTCGGTAATGCACACACCCACACGCATAGATACATGATGAATGGTGGCTGCCGCCGGCCTCATGCAGCAGCAGAAACAGCAGCAGCAACAGGCCGCCGCCGGCTGTGCCATGCTGGCCGCAATTGCTCCCAATTTCAGTAATCCAATATCGAATCCATCTTTGAATGGTGGTAAAACTACAACGCCGTTGCGCACTAATAACAAAAATAACAACAACGGCGTCGGTTGCGGTGCAGCAACTGCGGCCAGCATGACAACAGCAACAAAGCCACTGGCCAAGCAGCCAAGCCAACAACATACAACAACATGTATATCTTCTTCACAACTACAACAGCCAGACATGGAACAACAGCAACAGCAACAACTCGTTGATGCCACACCAGATGCTTTGGAAGAGCCGACGACGATGACGACAACGAGCAGTAGCAATCATGTCTCAACAACAACACCAGTAGCAACAACCAACCAGACGACGACGTCAGCAATGCGTACATATGGCCAGCAACAACAGCAGCGAAGTCACAGCAATGCCTATTATCGTCAACAGTTCTATGTGCCACCTCCCATGCAACAGCAGCAACAACAACAGCAACAGCAATTGACCAAGTCCAGCAGCTACAATGGCCATCATCAACAGCAGCAGCAGCGACCACAACATTTGCGTCTCTCAAGCAGCAATAGCAACAACAACAGCAGCAGCACTGGAGGCTATCAACACCAACATCATCAACAACAACAACATCATCACCATCAGCAGCAGCAGCAGCAGCAACAACATCATCACCATCATCAGCAACAGCAGCAACATCATCAACAGCAGCAGCAACCACATCGTCGCCATTATCAATCACAATCATCAAAAGCTGTAGGTTCGCCCACAATAACATCATCCACATCCTGCGCGGTGGCATCATCAGCATCAGTGGCAACAACGAGTAGCAGCCACAATCATAGTCATAGTCATAGTCATAATCATAACCACAGTCACAGTCATAATCACAGTCACAGTCGGTTGCCGCCAATGCGTGAGACACTGGTCAGCTCACCATCCTCAATATCAATCATTTCCATATCGTCTGAATCCTCAGTTGGCAGCTCAAGTTCATCCTCGACCTCATCGCGTTCCTCAAGATGCGGATCTGGCGGGGAATCCTCGGCTGACTCAACTGCCAATCAACTGGTTGCTGGCGAGGATCGCTGAAGATAGACAACAACAACAATATCAATACCAGAGACATTACGGCCTTTGATGATATTTACACTAATATGATGTTTAAAAATCCAAAGTTGACTGCAGAGAGACAGAGAGAGAGAGAGAAAGAGATCATTAATCAGAGCATAAGATAGCAATAGAGCTTTCTTTTTTTACTTTATATTTTATTTTTATCATTTAAAGTATATAAAAATATATATAATTTTTAATCAGTAAAGTACAGTCAAACATGCATATAATTCATATGTTTTGTGTATATGCATCGATTTTAGTGGTGTAAAACAATTCGATACATCGATGTCTATTCATTGATGTTCTTACATCACTGTGTCATAAATAAAAATATGAAAATTGGAGTACAGTATATATAAATATATTGTGCTCTCAAAAACCTGTATCGAGTTTTTAACACGATTTGTTAACATCACTAATTTATTTCATAGCTATTTTTTTCATTGCCATGACCAGAGATCCAGTTAGAAAGAAAGAAGAGATATCCGCATCTCTCTCGCTCTCTACACTACTTTATATTTACAAAGAAAATGAAGAAAAACAGTTAATACTAATAATAATAATAGTAATAGAATGCAGATTTACCATCTCCATTAACTATAGATGCATAGTCCATGTACTGCTGTCTCGCTTGCGCATACATCCCTCCCCCTCACACCCACACATTCATATACATAGATACATAAACATATATACACTACATACTATATATAGTAACTCGTACACTTTGCCCTACTTATACGCTACTAGTTGAGTATTTCATTTTGTTTCTAAAATAAATATGAAATTCAAAAAAAATATAATAATATAATTATATTCAAACAATATAAAAAAAAAAATATTTAATTTGTAAAAGCAAAAGAAAAAAATTGTAGTCAGTTAAGAAATTATGTGAAGCGAAATGTGAAGTACGAAATTAAGGATATGAAATATTATAATAATATTTAATTAAGGCAAAACAATAACAGAAACATTGTACAGAAATTGTATAATTGTAAGGCAAAAAATTGTTTTTTTTTCTTTGTTTTTTTTTTTCTCTAGATGTTAAAACAATGGAAACCTATTATCTTATTACATACGATTAGTATGCTGCTTATAGCTTAAGTACCATATATTATACACACACACACGATATATACTTATATACATGTTTACATATGAACAATAACTAATTACTGTAAACTTGAGCAAAATGCACGCGTAATTGTCACGCTAATATTATTAAGTGAAATTGCGCGGCTTGAAAAAAGAAAAACAACAGTACGCAACAGTAAGAAGAAGAAAAAGTATGGGAAAACATAAGAACACAATTCACAGAGAAAGCAAAAATATACATATTATATTATAGTTAATAGTTTATATTTTTTTTTAATTGATTATGAAATTCCCAAGTCTAAGGATTTAAGATAAGCTGCTTCTTTTATTCTGGCCTCAAAATGTTTTTTATTATTATCATTGAATATCCCCAATACTATTTCTGTACTATTACTATTATGATTACACTATTATTATTATTATTACCATTACTATTGTATTTAAAACATTATGCACCTAAGCAATAGCAACACTAAACAACAACAGTAACAAAAAATCTATTGTACAAAGCACATTGCAACAAACAGCAATGTGTTTTAAAGGCAACAAAAAAAAACGAAACTAAAAACATAAAAAAAAAGAACCGAAAAAACCAAAAACCAAAAAAAAAAAACGGTGTAAATTATTCATTAACACATGCATATGTGTATACATGAGTGTATATATATATGTATGCTATTCCTGCCATTTATTAGTGTACATACACATACATCTATATAGATATATATATTTAAATATATTTAGTTTGATTTTTGTCGTTCCGTAGAGTATTCTCCTTTCTCTACTTGCCTCGCTCCCGCCCCTCAATCACCCAGCATTCTCTACACTTTAACTTAACGTACTGCCATTTTGAGAAAGGTTTTTAAAACAAATGAAAAAGAAAAACGAAAAAAAAAACAAAACTAAAACTACAAAACATTTAGACTTTGTACATGTATAACATTTAGGCTGTTCTTCTTTCCAATGTAAGAGACAAGAAAACAAAAACGAGAAAACTTAAGGATTGTATTTATGTATAAGAGAACATCGAATTGTGTGCATGCATGTATGTATTTCGGATGCACCGTTAGTCTGTCGCCCCCCTTCAACACCCTCCCCTTTGTGTCCCCCTCTTTGCGCTCCAGCACAATCATTTCTCGATTGCCTTTTTTCGATAACAGCAGCTGAAAAAGCTTCAACCTTTGGCAGCTGTTTTGAAGCCCACCTTACACACGCAAAGAGAGAGAGAGAGTCTCACGCACACACACACACACACACATATACACAGACACATGCATACATACACAAAGGCTGCAGACGGCGAATGTTAGAAAGTCGAAAATAAATAATACATAAATAAGAATTATTAAATTTATGCACTCGTCTGTTGAATATATATATAAATGTAGTTAATAATATGAACTAATTAATAAACATGCATACATACACACACACACACATGACTCCGCAAGGTGTGTGCGTGCGTGAAATGAAAGATTTAAATTAGGTTTAAGCATTAAGACTTGAGAAAACGATGCAAACAATTTAGTAAACATATTATAAAAACATATATATATATATATAGTATATACACCTAAGTCTGTATGTGCATGTTAATCGCACTAACGCAGAATCATTCTGTACAATTGTCGAAGATTAATATTAATATTTTTCAATATCCGATATCACTGTTTTCCTAGCCAAGTAAGTTGTAATATTATATGTACTATACGTGTATGTAACGGAACTATTAACAATTTGATTTTCTTGTTTTTTTTTTTTTTTGCTTATTGAATTTGTATGTATTTATGGAAATCGGCTAATGCGATTGTTGTTGTTTATTAGTCGATCTAACGCGAACATAATGCATATGAAAGAAAAATGAATTGATAACAATGATAAATGTATGTCAAATCTTTATAGTTATAAGTCGAACAATTGGTAACACACCTATACAGATATATATATATATATATACATAAAATATATATATGTATGTACTAAATATGCATAAATTAAACGTAAATCGTAAATAAACTGATGTATAATGTATACTTAGCAAATTCAATGAATTACGATATTAATGATAATGATAACTATAAATATAATGATAATGATATCCATAACGATAATGATGAAGAATAAGATGGAAGCTGAAATGCAACTGAGGCAACAGCTTAATAAAATGCCGTGTTTCCATGCACGCAAAAAACAAACTACAACTTGCAAAACTTCTTCTTGGTACTTTTTTTATTTCAAAATAATTTCTAAAAAATGTAACATTTTTTTCAGACTGCTTATCTCTTGAATTTTTTTTTATTTCGCATTTTTCTTTATTTACTAAAAACGTATTTATCATAACCACAGAATTTTCTCATTCATTAGAAAAATGTGTATTTTTTCGTTTAAGGACCCTAAGCAATTTTTTAAAGCATTTTTGTACGTGATGAATAAGTAAGTAAACTTGTACATTTTTTAAAATTGATTCTAAAAATTATGCAATTTATTTTGTCATTTTGTTTCGAAAACTGTTTTGTTTCTATTGTTGCGTATTCGCAAAATTTAAGCAAATAATTTATTAAATTAAAAAATAAGTAAAAAATATATAGATATACTAGGGGGCTTCGCTCGCAGATTTGAAAGGATATTCTTTGACGGTCCGGTTTAACAAATTCATGTATTTATATTTTTTGTAAAAAAACAGAAGTATTTAACTTCCGCTGTCCGCTGTTTTAATGTTTTTTCCCCGCAATTGGACTTTAGCTAAGTCAGATTTAGTGATTCGGCGGGAAATAAAGTCAGATTTGGCGGGGAAAAGCTAAATTTGGCGAAAGAGTACAGATTTAGCAAGAAGAGTTAATCTGTGAGTTTTGTTAGGATATCTCATACAACAAAAGAGTTTTTGACTCTAAAGCTTAATTTGCATCCGATTGTTCCTATGGCAGCTATAAGAGATAGCAATCCGACTTTGACCGAATTTGGTCAGGATGTAAAGGAAAGTCCCAAACATACAATCTGTGTATGTTTTTCCAAAATAATTTTGCGAATTTTGCTAAACGACGTCTTGTTGCACAATAAAATTGTCTCAGATATGTTGTGTGAAAATTTCATCTTTCTATCTTTTACCGTTTGACTTACACATTGATTTGTCAGTGAGTCAGGACAAAGAGTTTTATATGTATAGATTTGGGCGTGTTTTTCATAATCCTATTAAATGTAAACATCTTTTGGAATTTGACTTTTATTCCTACAAACTCAACTAGATTATCTAAAAAAGAATGGTACACTTTATTTTGAAATGGTACTTATGTTCTCTTAAACATGGTACGAAATAAGTTTCATGATCTACCACTTGATGTAGGTGAACTTAAAGGTCTTGGGATCACTGGCCTCACAGATATATAGCATGAGAATCTTACAGTTGGCATCGTTGATCAGTTCCCGGGTGCCAAACATGTGGACGCAGTTCTCGTTGCCTCCGTAATTGTCCGGCATCTGTTTGGGACCGTTCCAGGGAGCATAGGTCATAGGTCGACCCGTCGATAGCCAGTAGAAGGCGCCTTCAGTTCCAAGATCATTGCCGGATATCCAAAAATAATCGTTATTCTTGAATCCCTTGGTCTTGATGTACTTCACCAGTGCCTCCATCTCCGGCTTGTCCTCAATCGATGCCAAGTGGGCGTTCATCATGCGACAGGCGCCCGCCGCCTGGAACCAATTCACCTTATTCATCGGCTCTATATAGTAATAGTTATCCCCGATCCGTATGAACGGCGTCGTATCGATATCCGACGGAATGCCTGGAAACACACAGTCAAGTCACAGAGCGATAAATTCAAGTATTTCATTCAACTTGATTTCACACAAAGATTAAAAAATAATGAAATCGAGAATTTCGATCTCATATTTGAGTCATTTTGTATTTTTAAAACAAAGCATGAGCTTAAAATGTACTTGGAATAATTTATAAAATTGTATACAAATCAGACAAATTTTACAGAGAAAAGTTTTTCTTAAACTTTCTCAAATACATTTTGAAGAAATTTCTTCGATATCATATAATTTAGATAATATTTTTAAAAACTGTACTTTTTTGGATAAATGTCGATTCTCTTCAGTAATAACATACTTTAGGGTATTAGAATGTTAGTATATACATATGTGTAAAATCAGCGAATGAGCAGCTTAAAATTTCAATATATTAATTTAATATTTAGATTGTCTTGATTTAAGATTTGACAAACTTGTTCTGTGATTATTCGCTGTAAAAATTCGTTTTTCATCCAGTTTTCCGAACGTATACGCAAACTTTTTATTACTCATTTTTAGAAAATGAAAAGTTTAACACATTTCAAGAATTTGTTCACTCTCATAACGACTTTTGTCATAACTTAATTAAAGATAAAGATATATCGCGAAAAGCCACCACATGCACAAGTTTTTAAGATATCAGAATTTTTTTTGCTAATTAACGTTAACTACAATTATTAGCTATCATCCTTTTAAATCGTAACAAGATCGGACAATTAGAAAAAGGTGGTAATGGCTGATTAAAGCTTTTAAGCAATGCAAGTGCCTAAAAGCATGCAATAAAAAGTGTTTTAAATTTATTTAAGCAAGTTACGGGTATCCTATAGTCGGGTTATTGTCGACTATAGCCTTTCCCACTTGTTTTTTCTCACTTTGTACTCACCATTATAGACCTCAGTGCGATAATTTGTGAATATATTCACATCTGGCAGATAACTGAGTGCTGGGATGAGGCAACAGCCGAGCAGGAGAAAACGCAATAATATAACACACTGATCGTACCGGGGATGCATCTTGATGTGGCTGACAATCGAATGTGCACTGACTCCACCCAATGTCCGACTTTGGCTTTTATGCACAACTGGCACTTGGAATTCTGGATGGAATCCAAATCAGTTACTTCAGCTGTTATGCGAAAAAAGATAAAATAATAATGAAAAAACAACTGCACAAACAGCAAACTCAACTCGATAGAAAAAACACATGGATTACGGATACAAATCATTGAAATCGCTTGATTAATGTATTTTCCAAAGATGTGCCTACTTTAAATTAGTCTAATACAAAAAAATATCAGCAATTATTTCATTATTTTCGATGTGATTTTGAGGTTAGGCATTGCTTGGTAACGGTACACATTCACTTTCAGCATGTCACTGCATGTCTTCGTATCGAATAACACAGATGAGAAGCAACAACAACTTGCATAGCTGAACTAGGAAATACCCTGGGTAGCATACATATGTGTTGGGCTATCGACTCTTAAATACCCTGTAAATGGGGTATACATCTTTTAAGCCAAACTACAATTACTAATTATTAATTTTAGCTATGCATGATTTAATTTAATTTAATGTATAATTTAATTTAATGTATAAATAAAATGATTTTGTATTCAATAAATAAAAAAAACTATTTTAACCCCTTTTCCTACTTTTCACACAAAAAGTGGCTTTTTAGCTATTTTCAAAAAATTGTTAAAAATACTAGCGAAGAGATTTTTGAAAATTGTTTCAAGATTTGTTTTGCATCAAAACATTTTTTGAAGACTATGAAGACTTGACTTACAATGGCCGTTAAAATAAAAAAAAGGTTGTACGCATCGTTTTTCTGGCCAGTGCACAGTGGTTCCTCCCATAGGCCAAAAATAAAAAAGTCCAAGTTAAAATTTGGACTTTAAATGTGTCAACACTGTTTTAGAGTTGGTCTAGCTATTAAACTGTATTCTTGTTTTTGTTTTGCTCTAGCTGTCCTCTTCAAGAATAGCATCAAAAGAGACAACATAAATTATTTTGGTATTGCAGCGTGAGCAATAATAAAAAAATTAAGAACCCATTAAAAACAAAGTTATTGTGCAATGGAAGGGTTTAATTTTATAAATAAAGGTATTATCTATATTTATACAACAAAAAGTATATGTACTTCCTGCTGTGTTTTGTGTAAATCGGTATTGTCTTAAGTACGTTATTTTAGACGTTCTGTGTTTGTCTTTTCTGTGTTTCGTTAGAGCTTTCGTTATGAAGCAAAAGTCAGCAATCAAAAAATCGTTTTGTATATTATGAATTAACATTTGAAGATTATGTGATGTTGATTTCAAGTGCCAATAGGCGCCGAGGCTCTTGCTTTATACAAAAATGTAACCTAACCTCAACTTTAAAAAAGCACATGTATTTCCTATGGCAGCTATATGATATAGTCGTCTGACTTCGACCTTATTTGGTCAGGATGCATGAGGCCATCCCATATGCCTATTGTGTCAGTTTGGTTGAGATATCTCAAACAACAAAAAAGTTGTTCATACTAAGACTTGATTTTCGACTGATCGTTCCTATGGCAGCATAATGATATTATATAGTGGTCCGATTTCAACCAAATTTGGTCAGGATGTATTGGACCATCCCACATGCACATTCTATAAGTTTGGTTCAGATGTCTCAAACAACAAAAAAGTTTTTCTTACGAACACCTGATTTCAGACCGATAGTTCGTATGACAGCTATATGATATGGTGGTCTGATCCGGCTAATTTTTATACATAATCTTACTATAAATTTATAAAAATTTTGTGTTAAGTTTCAAGCCTCTATCTCTACTAGAAGTATTTTTGGCCGCCTTCCCCATACAACAGGAACCAGTGTGCAGTGTATAGGTAAAATTTAAGCAAGTACCTTAAAGAATGCAACAAATAAAAATAACCAATGAATATTTAAATACATATACTCGTATTTATATGTAACGCCTCGAGTTTTCTATTCAAAGATCGGGAACAGAAGAACAAACCTGACCTAAGTATTAAAAATGAATGAATAATATAATTAAATAATTAAGTAAATGGTAAGACAGTCATAAGATGGCGTTGGAAAAGTTCCAGGATTTTAGCTGGTAAATACATCGATCGATTACAGCTTAAGTTATGTACTTATGACTAATACCCTCTGAACACACTATAAAAAAGCTGCCCTTTATCCAGTTCTTACACATTATTGTTCGTTATTAAAAATATACATTTGTGGTGGACTTGTAAGACCGCAAAGTACATTTTGTAATAATGGTTAAAAAACAAATGTGTAAACTAAGAAAAAGTACATCTTTTTTACAGTGAAAAGAGGCAAATCAAATGTGTGACTAATCTTGTAAACAAGGAAAAAAATGAATTGAATTAATAGTAATTACAAATTCTATAAATTCCATTGTGCTTAAAAGTTGTCGAGCTGCTTTTTTTTGTTTGTTTGTTTTTTGTGTGTAGTTCCGTGTGGATGACAATGTGCGGGGATTGACATTCAGTCGGATATACGCAGATCAAAGGTGGGCATATGGGTTGGCCCATCGGGTTTGGGCCACACAATGCTCTCGATCCAGTCCAGGTAGCTGGAGACGCGGGTGTAGACGCTGGGAGGTCCGCTGGCGCAGCCTTGACCCAGCGAGGTGATGCCCACCGCATACCACGAGGGACCACTCTGCATGAGGAGCGGGCCACCTGAATCCCCCTGGCAGGTGTCGCCCAGTCCTTTAATGTCGCCGGCACACATTTGACTATCGACCAGACCGTCGGGCAGCTCTGCGAGCTGATAATGTGGCTGACATTCCTCTTTGGTCACATGTTGCAGGGCAACTTTGAGCAGCTGCTTCGAGGAGAAGCCCGCAAATTGTATCTGACCATAGCCAATGGCCGTTAGCTCATTCACCGGCAACACCGATTTGGGCCAGAGACAGGCAATCTGCTGTGTCGAGGGCCGAGCATCCTGCAGCTCCAAGAGCGCAATATCATTGTACGAGGTGCTGTCATTGTAACCCGGATGCGTAAAGACGCGTCGTATCGCATGATCCTCGCCCATGCCCATGGTTAAATTCTCGCCGCCCACACGCACAACTGTCGGCGGTTGTCCACCAAAGTTGACGCAATGCGCCGCCGTTAAAACAAACGTGGGCGATATAAGAGTTCCTCCGCACCGATAAAAAGTGCTGCCGTCAAAATGGGAGGGCCATCCGAGGGCGGCCATGTAGGGAAACTCGCGGTATTTCGCAGGCGAGCCGCCCACAATTGAGATGCCAAAGACCTTGGAGCCCTCGCAAGCTGCAAAGAAAAGTATTTTTAAAGGTCAATTACATCAATACATTTTAGTGATGTAAGTCCAAATTCTTAATCAAGTTTTAAATCGAAATGTTAGAATCGTCAAACAAAAATCGAGTTATCGCAAAAAAAAAAAACTTATCGAGTTAAAATACTTGAAAATCGCTAAAATAAATTATGAAAATCCAGATTAATAAATCGAATTTTAAATCAAAATGTTCAAATCGTCAAAACAAAAATTGAGTTGTCAATAAATCGCCAAAAATAATCGTGTTTAAATACTTTAAAATAGTTTTTGCGCAAATTTATCGATTGTTGTCGAGTTTTCGGTTTCCGATGTAATTTTACATCACTGTTACAAATCAGAAAAAACAATACAAACCATTTTCACTTGGTCGCAATTCAATCAAATCATCTGTTTTTGGAGTCAATGTTGTGATCTTACAGCATATATACTGATCGTATTTGTCGAAATAACAGGTCTTGGGAAATGCATCATGCAGCTTCCAGCTCTCGAGGGCCTCGGGGCAATCCTCCAGCAGTTTACAGTTGCCGGGCTCATGCTGCCCCTCGTCCGCAAAGCAGTCGTCGTAGGATTCCTTCGGAAAGATGATGCCGCGCTGTGACAATGGCTTTATGGCCGGATTTGCCACTGTAATATGAGACAAAAAAAAAACAAATGCATTTAAAACATCTTAATTTTTTAGACCCTGCGCTTAAAAAGCGCAGAGGGTCAATTGAGTTTAGCATTATAAGTGCTATTTATTTTTTAACTATAAGATAAAAATCAAGCAATCAAAATAGTTAAAAATATAGTGGATCAAATAAGCTGTGAGCCACTAAAGAATCTTGCCTCAATCTCAAGGACTGTGCAAGTTAGAGACTCCAAATTTGGTATCGGATAATAAATATAATCCACTTTAATTGTATCTGAAAGATATCTTTGAATTTAAAAATATCTACGAAAGTTCGAAAAGATTAAACCAAGTTCCAAAATTATTGACTTTATGATCATGGTCCTGAGTTCGAATCCCGATTCAGACATTAATCGTATTTTTTATGTTTTTATTTTTAAAATACTATATTATTTTTAGTTTCACTTTGTTTTTTTAATTGGTTATTTTACAGAATTACTACAGGGTCGCGCACAGTCGCGTTTGTCTGTCTATATTCATATTGGGAAAGTCAATTTCGCTTACCTGCAGCTCTCGCCTGGGCGGCCAAGAGCAACAGCAATACAGTTGCCAATGCGTTTTCCATTTTACCGTTTTCCCAAGTATTTTTCTTTGCGGCTGCTCGGATGCAAGCTTCGCTTCTAACTGCGTTAAAAGTTTTCGTTGTTCGTTACCTGCGTTGTCGCTTTCAATTGGCAAATGCGCCTGCGCTTGTTGTTTAAGCGGTTTGTTGTTGCTGCGCGTCGATTTGAAGTGAGCGTCGCAAAAATCGAAACCAGCCAGGCAACTTCAAAGATGCCTCGATTGTTATTATTGTAAGCTACATACATACACATGTACGCTACGCTTGTAGCGTTTGGACTTATAATTGACATCTCAAGCATTTGGTACTTTTTGGGTGGGGGGAATTCTAAAGCACGTGCTTATTCGAAAGTCCAACGAACTGTGACTGGTTTAATATCCACATCAAAATTGGGTATTATTATCAATCACACATGTATGCATTTTATACAAACAATTGATTTATACTTGCGCTGATTTACACTTGTTTTGTTTTTATTACGCGCCATTGAATTTTTGCGCAAGTTCGACAGCTGGTGCAACTGGCGCCACCTAGTGCATATCTTTTTTGGTTAAACAGTTGAGTAACAGCTGCCGGTATCGGCATCGATAAGTAGATTTGTGGCGCGTGGTTCAAGTAAAAATAGTGTACTCATTATTTGCATAATTAAAAATTTACAACTATGTTATGGTAGGCGCTGAAATATCGATATCACACGTCACAACCATTAGGACCGAGAGTGAGTCCGTCC
Organism: Drosophila limbata; assembly: GCA_963924055.1. NCBI lineage: Eukaryota > Metazoa > Arthropoda > Insecta > Diptera > Drosophilidae > Drosophila > Drosophila limbata. Next base: position 25,240,087 of record OZ001351.1, read on the forward strand.
CTGCAGGCAGCTTGGCGCAGCTTTATGCCAAGAGCCACAAGCATTCCCCAACCGCAGCCTTTCCAGATTTTGTCCCCCATTATTGATTGGTTTGTTTACATTTTCTCGCGCCCACAAAAAACTGGGCTACCACAAAGTTCAAGTTTTGTATACTGTAGTGCGATAGTTTTGTTAGTTGATTGTCAAGCACGAACATAGCGGGTATATTAAAATAATACACAACATGTAAAATGATAGGGAAAAATTATTAACAATGATTATATATTTGGACGTTGATGTACTAAACGAGCAGTACATTCAAGTGGCCCAAACGACACCAAGCACGGGTTTGTTGACGCGCGGACAAAAAGACTACCAGAGACAAAGACGGACAAACATTGTGTAAAACAACAAAAAACGAATATTATATATATTAAATATTATAAAGTTTAATGAAGATTGGTAACTAATTTATTTATTCAGGTGAGGTGGATATGTGTTGGGGTTGGGGGAAGTTTGGATTAGGGAGTCATCACAAATATCGAAAGCCGACTATAGGATCTGCCCACCAAATCCACCAGTCCGAGTATTTATTCCGGTAATAAAAATATAATTTCTTTGTTACCCGACTCGACAGGTATCGAGGTCATACTCATCCCTGAGTAATGTCGATAGCTAGCCGGCAAATCGATATCTGGTTGCGGATAATAACAACTTTAAGATTACAGACTCCTTATATTGTAAAACAAAATTAAGTATTGAAACTCATTATATTTGAAAATTTAGATAGGGATAATCGGCACATTTGCTTTTCAATCAATAAGTCTGAAGTACTCGATAGATGTAAACAGAAAGCTGTTGAGAGAAACTATCGCAACTTAACAGAAAAGTTTATATTTATCGATATGTCGCTTATGTCGATAGTGCCATCGACAAGTAGAGTTGGGCTTTTTAGTTCAATTTGAATAAGTTCAATCGTTAATTTTTCAGTCGTGAACTAAATCAGTCATTTAGTTCAGTTATTCAGTTGGTCATGAACTATGAAAATGAATAGGTCTTTCTGATCAGTTGATGAGTTGTTTATGAAAGATAAACGATGTGAATAGTGTACAACTGTTTCTTTTTTGTGGAATATGAAATGTGTTTTAAGTTTTTAATTAGGATAGACGACAAATACCAAATATATTTAGGATTATTAGGTAAGTTGGTTTTTTATTTTGGCCTTAAGTAACCTTTCACATTGTTCAAAACTTAAAAATATATAAAATTGAAGCATTGTTACATGTAAATAAATAAGAAATTTTTTCCAATCCAAAATTTTTGTATTTTTTTTTTTTTTTTAAATTACTGACTAGCTGCGAAATGAACGATTTAGTTTATGATTGACTGAATAAGTTCATTCGTTCATCTGAACTTTTTCAGAACGAAACGACACAACTCTATCGACAAGTCAGTTGAAAATAATTCATTGAAGGCGTCGGACGCAATTCGAGCACGAGCTTTGTTTTGTATTCGCCTCTGGCCGGCATTTTACGCGCGTTCTAAGTTTGCATTGTAAGCGACGCGCGCAACAGGACGTAAACAACGGTAAAGAGTTACAAACGTTTTGCCACAGACTGAATGACTGCAATATATTATTAAAATATAAATAGACACGCGTTCATGCGTAATTTAATACATACACACTTGTCTGCTGGCACAGACAGACTAAATTCGTGCTGTTCTATTCTTTTTTTTGTTTTGTTTCAGTGCAATATTCCAAGTGTCCGTACATTGTTAATGTGTGCGAATTAATATATATACATTTGTTTCAATTTGAATGGAAGGCGGTTGTGATCTCGCTGAAGGTGAACCAGCTGCTCGTTTAGCTGGTTTAGGGCTTACACGTATTGTTTTCAAATTCAAGTGCAACTCTATTGTTTCGTTACGAAATGACGTCATTGTCATTTTAGTGATGATCGTCATTAATATCGCGCGCTTCGTCTTTATTATTTTGAATATGCGATAGATGAATGAATCATCATCTAATGATGATCATGCTTTGAATTGCAAATATATCGAAAATCGAAATAGTTTTTATTTATCTTGTTTTATTTGCTGATGATGATGGCATTGAGATGACGTCAACTGTTTGTATCATCAAATATTAAACGTTAGTCATGAGGGAAACATGACCATATAGTTACAAGCATTGTTTCCGTCATATTAACAAACAATAATAATAACTAAACAACAACAACAACGATCGATTTGCGGAGCCCAGCCGCCGCTCTTATCAGCTGATAATGAGAAAATTGTTCAAGGCGGATGATAAGATAAGATACAAAATATGTAGATACACATATGTACACATACGAATTGTGCGCAATGTGCCAAATGTTGTTGTGGCTTACCTTTTATGGCAATTATTTTTGGCGATTTAAAAGAAAAAAGAACTGAAATTTGTTTTGTATTTTACAAGTTGTCAGTTTTGTTTGTTTAAATTTTAGAGCAAAAGCAGCGGATTTAATGAGAGCACAAATTAGACGGGTTCCAACAAAAAAAAGTATAATAAAAAACAACACTCAAACCGGTTGCAAAAATACAAAACAACAACAACAACAACAGCAATAATAATAGCAAAACAACAACAAGCAGTAGCAACAGGTGAGTTCAATGTTACTTTATTTTTGTTTTGTCGGTAAGTGATTGGAAAGGGGAAAATGAGCTGAGGGTAGGTGGGGAAGGGGGTGACGGTCACCCACGAGCAGCTGTACTTTCACTTGAGGCAACAGCCAACCTATTTTTAGAGACAATTACAATTTGAGTTTATGCCCAACATGTTCCAATTGTGAGCTGGGAACAAAAAACATTTCAAAAACGCGCTGATAACGCGCGCGACTTTAATCGCTACGCTCCCATTTGAAATTAAACACATTTTTAAATTGCAAATCAAGAATTAAAAAAAAAAAACTAAATAATATTAAATATCTCAACTTGTTTGCTTTAATTTCAACGTTATCAGAATGTATTTCCGCTTGTTGTTATAATTGTTTCTAGGTTGTATATTAACCACAAGTATGTTTGTGTATATATGTATATATTATATACTGACCTGCATTTTGAAATGCGTCATTCATGGGCCATTAAAATTTCATTTGGACAACTTTTAACGCCGCCTGGAACAAATGATAGACGCGAATTTCACAGAGTTTTGGGCGAAATGCGCTGCATGATCTCATTTTTGGGAAGGCAGTTTAAACAAACCAAAAACGAAACAACTACAGCAACAACAACAACAGCAACAACAACAACAACAACAACAATGCAAAATAATAAAACAAAACAAATCTTTGCTTGCTTAGCACAATTTTCGATTTACTATCGCTTTTCTGCATGCATAAACTTTGGGATTCATCCGCTGAAATTTTGATGCAAATTTGCTGAAAACTATAAACATTAAATTTTATATGCCAGAAATACAAATTTGAATATTGTTATAAATTTGTAAGAAACTATATTGTCCAACTTAAAACATTTATGTGAATATATCGAAGGTTTCTGTTGGTTCAATTTATTCTTTAAAATTGTTTCCAGACTTTTAGTCTCCATTGCCAAGTGGACGATTTAACCTAAGTATGTGATACTAAAGATCTGTTTTTAAGTGTTCTATCACATCTCCTTCACTAAAAAGTGTTGAAAATGTAAAGTAAACTTAAAATAGAACATCAACAAAATGAAAGGCATTATTCCTGACAGATTTATAGACTCGAAAACTGTTTAATTTGTAGGGCTTAGGTTGGAGACAGTTGAGATTTATGTGAAAAAGTTACTTTTTCAGTTTTTGCTCTACAAATAATTCGTTTTTTTACAAATAATGTGATAAAAATCTGTTGATTAATAAAACTAAAAAGAAATTTAAAAATAATAAAAGTATTGAATTTTTGTATTCGGTTAATTTAAATTTAGATTTTAAATTGTTAGTATAGCTTAACTTGCGTGCTATTATTAATAAGGCACTGTAACTAGTGTTTTAATTTATAAGTTTCAACTTGCGTCGCTAGGAAGTAATTAGTAAATAAAATAATAAAAATAATGTGACCATGGAGGGGCTGTTCATGATTGTTGATATCCGAGAAGTGTAATAAAACCGAGTGTTTTGACCATGAGGCGATGCAAATGCTAAGAATTGCAGACAAGGTAAAAATAAAGACTGTGAATGTAGACGAAAAACGTAAAAGATTCAATTGAATGAAATACAAATTAAATATAGTAGATGCCTCTAATACATAAAAGTATTTTTCGTTTTATTTTTGCATATGATATTTCAGTTAATGTGATGAGTTTTTTGTCGACACCTTTGGGAAAATGCATTTTGTTTTTGGGCCGTGTGCGGTTCATTCAACTTGAGGCCGTTCGGCCAATTCCGACGTCTGTGCCTTAAAAATAATTTGAACTGTTTATTTTGCTTTTCCTTTGCTCCCGCTTCCTCTTACAACTTGCTGGTGTTCTGGCTTTCGTTTTCTCCCTGTTTTGTCTTTTTCTTTTTTTTTCAAAGTTTACATGTCGAATGAGGTGTGGGGATGCGTGTGCCGCAATTGCTGTAAATTGATATGGAATTAAGTGTAGATGTGTGTCAAAATGTGTGTGTGTGGGTGTGAGTGTAACCTCATTTGCATGGCGACAATCAAATGCAATTCGAGATTAGCAGGCCATCAAGCTCTATAGGTCGGCGACTGGGCTTGGAAGTGGAACTGAAAACGGAACTGAAACTGAAACTGGGCGAATGGCGGCATCTTTCAAAGGTGACTGCAGGAAACTTGATGAAACTAGTGGGCGGTGCTACAGTCGAGCATACTCGACTGTCGGAGACCTCGTACTTACTATCGTAATAAAACAAGGGGCGCCGATTTCAACCAAATTTGGTCAGGATGTATAGGACCATCCCATATGCATATTCTGTCAGTTTGGTTTCGATATCTCGAAGAACAAAAAAGTTGTTCATACTCAGACTGGATTTTTGACTGATCGTTCCTATGGCAGCTTTATGATATAGTGGTCCGATTTCAATCAAATTTAGTCAGAATTTATAGGACCATCCCATATGCATATTCGGTCAGTTTGGTTCAGATGTCTCAAACATATATCTCAAAATTGTCCTTATAATTAAGATTTTCTTATTTGTGGGCGTTAATGGGGGCGCGGCCTAAATCTAAAACAAACTCGATCTGCGTGCAATATAGACGAACCTACATACCAAGTTGGGAGTCTCTAGCTCCTATAGTCTCTGAGATCTAGGCGCTATTACAGACGGACAGACGGACATGGCTATAACGACTAGGCTGTTGATGCTGATCAAGAATATATATACTTTATGGCGTCTGCCTGATACGCACTATTTTTTTGTGACAAAGTTAATAGACCCCTGTACTTCTTTTTAAGTACGGGGTCTAAAAATACCAGAGAAAAAAACTGGTAGCACATTGAAGAAATTTACTTGGTTTTTCATTTTCAAGCTTATCATAAATAAAATTCAATTGCCTAACTTTATACTCTCAATACTCTGAAATTCAGATTGTCTTTTTGTTTAAGAAACTTTCTAATATTTAAATATAAATATTTGCACTACAATTAATTGGAGTAGAAAAAAAACTGACATAATTATTGGAAATTATAAATAAAACTTAATATTCATAAAACTGAATATTCAAGAAATACCAAAAATATTTCAATTTGTACATGTAAAAAAAACCAACTGTAAATTGTTTAATCTTAATAGTATTTTAAAATCGAAGTTTATAATAGTGACTAGTGCCTTAAATAGCATTTGAAATATAGAAATTAAATAAAATTAAATTCCGAACACTAAATATTAAATTTAATATATTCTTTTAAACCCAAAACTTAGCATTTTCATTAACAAATAACTAAAAAAATAAAAATTGTAATAAGTAGCTTTTTATATTAAAAAATTATGAAATTTCATAATTAAATAAATACTGAATAGTTTTTTCGACTCTTTTTCGGAATTCCTAAGATATTTCACTTTGCATATCAGTTACGCATTAGATCTTCAATTCTCCCTTTTACTGTACTTCTCAATCAAACAGAAAGTATCAAAGATTGCTTTCTCATTTGTTATGGTTGATTCGGTTTAAGCCCGTTGTTAATATGGTCGAGTTGCCAGATCCATAAAGTGGGTCACATAATGACCCGCTAATCAGGCTGCCACAACAATTCCCACCACTGGCCATAATGCAACCGGGTTGAAAGCTTTTGTGGCAACATAAAAAAATCCCTTATTGGCCCATAGGGTTGGTTGGTTACCATGACACTGCCTAAGATTGGGGGGTGGGGGGCGGATTCGGGAGAGGTGGGGAAAGGGACTCTCCACTTCGGCCCAGTTTTTGGTGTTGTGGTCATAAAACTGTCAGGCCCGACCATTTGCCAAGTCGTCTAACGTCTGATTTATGGAGCTGCCCCAGAGAACGCATCGCATGCATTGCGACCATCGACATCGACAGACTGCAGACCGCTGGGCAGCCCCAACTACAATATATGTATGTATAAACATATATATAGTACATATGTATAAATGTTGGGTAACTTGAGGCGTAGGAACAAAAAGAAACGCCGCGTTTTTCTAATTTACAATACCCTGTACTAAGAGAGCTAATTAAAAAGAGCATACGAGTTGTGAAAGTAAAAAAATGGACGGCATCAAATCAAAAATCGACAAAAAATATACCAATATTCATCTTTATGGTTCACTTATGCATTTTCACCATTATCTAAAATATTTCAAGTTTTATACTTTACTACTCTATTGCTATAATCATTATATTTGAGCAAAAAAATAAAACTTAACGAGTACTCATAATGTCATGAGTTTTATTTTTTGCTCAAAATAAAACTCAAGCTGTTTTTTCAATTTATTCTCTTAGGGAACAAAGTCAAAAATTATGTCTGGGTAATTCTCCCATGTCGAATGCGACATTCGTACGGATTCAAAGTGAAATAAAGCATAGGCCTAAACATTATTTGGCTGTGACAAAAGGGGAAACTTATAGGTCTTGATTAGCACTCTCATTGGTGCTGAGGTTGATTTTGGGCAGTTGCTCGTTTTCGAGATATCTTAAAAAACCAAGGCATTCACACGCGACTCAAACAGACGTAGTTTTTTTGGCGTCCAGTTCTAACACTGATTTCGGCAAAATGTGAACGAATTTTTTGATGCAATCAATTTTAAAATGTAATGCACTTGTTTATCTTTAAAATGTTTTTTGTTTGATTTGAAAATATTAAGTGGTATTTTTTTTAATTTAATTTGAATCACTGTCTCTTTTTTTTTAAATTATATATCGAAAACAGCTGGAAAAACTTGTTTTAAATTAAACTTTCAATATATTTCTATGTATTGAAATGGTTCATGATACAATCTTACTAGCTAACTTAGTGTAATCGATAGAATACAAACTGTCCATTTTGCAAGTCAATTTGTAAGAGAATGGGCAAAAATATAGAAAAAGTGAATTTATTCCCATATAGAATCTATTTGTTCATCCTATTAAATTTCTTCTAGCGTCTATTGCTTAAATAAATAACTTGAATACATTTTTGCAAGACAATTTCACAAGATGTAAGTTTTTGATCAATTTTACGGTTTTGGCCTCGGTTGACATTTCTGTGAAAATGCCCAAATATTCTTAGCCAGTAAGCCAAAACAATATTTTGAACAAAAAATAAAACTCATGAAATAATGAGTTCAAAACTAATGATTATTGATTAATTTGTAAAGTAAACTCAAAATTAATCATTATTTAGTGAGTAAATAAATGAAAATTTAAATTAATCATTATTACATAATTTTTTTAATTAAACTTATAATAATTACAGGCCCAGTCATTAATACTAATTTTTTTCGTTGTTATAATTAATAAATACCAGATAATAATGTTTTTAAAAAAGATTGTGAGATATTTATTTATTGATATCTCAATAAATAACTGAGTTCTATTAAAAGAATTATGAGATTTATATTTCCGAATACTTTCAATTTATTGGACTGATTAAATTTGATAAGATTCCATTTATAAGTTTATGAGGCGTAAGTAAGTTTTATTTATAGATTAGTTACAAATTAAAGCACACAACAGGTTGACATTCAATTTGTATTCATCAATCAATTACAAAAGAGACAAAATCGAATAGTTTCAAAATCGAATAAAAGAAAAATGTTCATTAATAAAACTCTTATAATTTCTTATTTGCTCTCCTTTTCCCATACTTGCCAACACTAAAAACCAAAAGTACAGGGTATTGCTGAGTCGACTTTTGACCGTACGCTAATTATGGCGTTAATGCAACTGTGGGCGAGGGAGGGAAGAGGCGGCGCGGGGTTGTTTGTTGGACATTGGAGGGAGTCGTCGTGCAATTGGCTTTTAAGTGTGTCAAAGAGGCCTCAGTCTGGGAGAGAGAGGACTTTTTCTCGGAATCGTATTGCAGTTGTCGCAGTTTTATTGATCCATGCGTGGTTATTGCCCCACTGTGCAGATGACGCATTCAGCCAGTAAAGTTTGTGACGAAACATTTCCTCTTCAATCGAATGCCCAAATGTTTCAGCAATCGCTGGCAACCAATTGTCCAGATAAAAAAATACACTGCACACCAATAACATCATCTTCAACCGATCTGTCGCCCACTCAAGTTTATTTAGCGCTCGGCGCCAAAATTTATTAATCCAAAAAAAAAAAGAACCAAAAACAAGCAGCAAAGTGAAGAAGAAAATAAAATATTTCCATCTCAATCGAGTCAATTTGGCGAAATGAAAATAGAATAATACATAAAAAAAAAGGGCAATTTGGAGAGTCTAAGAGTCTGAGGTATGTATCTGACGAAAGATACACTCGGAGTACACAAATATTCCGAAGATTGCTCAAGAATTTACCAGGCGGCCCTCTAGACAGACTGTCGACTCTTGACTAAAAAAACACTCGAATCTTTTGAAAAACATTTAAAAGTGAGATACGTTACGAAATATACAATAATGATTTGCATGAGTCATGTTTAGAAATGTTTATTTTTAGACCCCGTACTTTAAAAAAGTAAAGGGGTCTATTAACTTTGTCCCAAAAAAAATGTGCGTAACAGGCAGAAGGAGGCGTGGCAGACCCCATAAAGTATATATATTCTTAATCAGCATCAACAGCCGAGTCGATATAGCCATGTCCGTCTGTAAGAGCGCCTAGATCTCAGAGACTATAAGAGCTAGAGACTCCAAACTTGGTATGTAGGTTCGTCTATATTGCAAGCAGATCGAGTTTGTTTTAGATTTTGGATCGGAACACTATATCATATAGCTGCCATAGGAGCAATCAGTTGAAAATCAAGTCTTAGTATGGAAAACTTTTTTGTGTTTTGAGATATCTCAACCAAACTGACAGAATATGCATATGGGATGATCATATACATCCTGACCAAATTTGATTGGAATCGGACCACTATATCATATAGCTACCATAGGAACGATCAGTCAAAAATCAAGTCTTAGTATGAAAAACTTTTTTCCCATTGTAAGTACGGGGTCTCCGACAGTCGAGTATGCTCGACTGTAGCACCGTCCACTAGCCTTATTGAGCCACTTATTTATTATAATTGTAAAATCAATTGTAATATTGTTTTTAGTCTTCGATTCTTTTTGAAAATCACATCTGGTTGCATTTGTTTTATACTATTTTTTTTGTATAAATAACCTAGCTGAACTATATCAGTACTTGTCAAGATATAGTTGTTCATTATGAGCAAGACTGATTTACTTATAATATAGATTTTAATGAACTTTGACAGAGAACTGGATGAGCTCGTCGTATGTAATGATTGTAAATTAACACCTAGTATACAAGTTGAGAACAAATTGTAGCAATTTACTATTGTATCATCGGTAAATTGACCTTCTGTAACGATCTTTGTTTTTGCCAAATTGCCCGTGACCTTTGACTATGAATCAGAAATGTGACTTTGAAGTGGGAAAACTGTGCACAGACACAGACTCGTTGAATTTGCACAATTGAATATATGTGGAGAGCACTTTTGGGGCATGTTTTTATTTTAACATGCTAAAATTAATTGAATCATCATTCCCTCGCCCTGCCTCTCTCCTCAGCTGTCCCCAGTTGTCGATGTCGATCGTGCGGTATGCAAATGATTATAGTTGAATAGTTCGCCACCTCAAATCTGGTTTTCAATTCCATTTGCGTCGACCCTCGATGCGTTTAGTCACCGGCCCATCAATAGGCACAGATCTCAAGAATGAATAACTATTTAGAAGTGAAACTGAGCCAATAAAAATGCTGACCACATCGCCTGAAAAGGAAAATTGAGAAAGGTGCGATGATGACGACAACGCTCCAGTTTGGCATCTCATTTTCCTATGTATTCTTACTCATATACATATTTATTATCTATCATTTAATTGTTGTTTTTCGCATAATCTCAATTTCAATCGGACAAAAACTAGTGGAAAATATGCAGTTCTAGCCTCGAATATTTAAATCTTGAGACGTGCTACGATTCAAAACTGAACGAGAACAATTTAGCTAGTTTCTTTAAGAAATCCATCGAGTGTTTAGACAAGACAATTGGATACAAGATTCATAATTAAAATGTCATTGTTGAGCCCTGAAATAAGTCAAAGTATTTGAGAATAATCAACCTTACAACTAAAAGTTTACTTAGAAACTTTCTTAAGTACAAGACAATTTATAAATGACTTATTTTAAACTATATTTGATTAGTGAAACCTCGATTTATGGTTTTTATTTCGATACTAAACAAAAAGATTCTACATTGGAATAAATTCACTTTTTCTATATTTTTGCCTTAACACTATATATAAATGACTTATTTTAAACTATATTTGATTAGTGAAACCTCGATTTATGGTTATTATTTCGATATTAAACAAAAAGATTCTACATTGGAATAAATTCACTTTTTCTATATTTTTGCCCATTCTCTTCAAAATTGACTTGCAAAATGGACAGTTTGTAATCTATCGATTACACTAAGTTAGATAGTAAGATTGTATCATGAACCATTTCAATACATAGAAATATATTGAAAGTTTAATTTAAAACAAGTTTTTCCAGCTGTTTTCGATATTTAATTTAAAAAAAAGAGACAGTGATTCAAATTAAATTAAAAAAAATACCACTTAATATTTCTAAATCAAACATTTTAAAGATAAACCAATGCATTACATTTTAAAATAAATTGCATCAAAATATTCGTTCACGTTTTGCCGAAATCAGTGTTAGAACTGGTCGCCGAAAAAATTTCTTCCGTTTGAGTCGCGTGTGAATGCCTTGGTTTTTTAAATTATCTCGAAAACGAGCAACTGCCCAAAATCAACCTCAACACCAACCATAGTGCTAATCAAGACCTATAAGTTTCCCCTTTTGTCACAGCCAAATAATGTTATGGCAAATGCTTTATTTCACTTTGAATGTCGTATTCGACACTTGAGAATTGCCCATATATTTTATTAGATCAAGGTATACCCTGTAGATATGAATGCGACCTTAATTTATTTGTTTATAGTATGAACTTGAAAACTAAAGTTCCCATGCCAACAAAAGGCTTTACAAATTAAGTTGTTATTGTTTTTTTTTTTTTTGGCAGAGAGTAAAGTAATGTAAAGTAATTGCCGCATAATTTCAGTTAATTTGTTCAAAGTAATTAGCCGAAGCGAGGCGAGGCGAACGTGACATAAAGTCAAATAATGTTGAAGCAAGCATATATAGTATATATACAGATTATATAGTCTATATATGCATGCATATTGGAACAATGTAATCGTAGTTTTTGCTTGGACAACAAATGAGTCACATTCACGTTGCAAGTGAAGCAAAAAATAAGGGCAAAAAGGGAAATTGGGGGGAAAGAGCAAAGGGGGCGGTGCGCTCGATTGAACATTTTATGGGTAATTAACAGTCGTAGTCATAGTCGTAGTTGTTGTTGTTGTTGTTGTTGTCAAAGTTGTTGTTGTTGCAGGCATGTAAACAAAAGTGACGATAAGAGTGGAGGAAGCGCCGACAGACGACGGATTCTGATTGACTCTGGAAGGGGGCCATTTTGTGTGTGGGTGGTCGCCCGACCACGCCCCCTCCTTCCCGTTCCCGTTCCCGTTTCCCTCTCTGTCACTGTCTCTGTTCCCAGTCGTTGTCTGCTGCCCCAAGCAAACATCTGGCGGATTGAGCAAGTGGCAAGCAATGCGACCTCTTTGCTTTTGCCTTTCATTCATGCCACACATACATAGATACACGGACAGAAAAAGCCATTCGAAAATTCAAGTTTAAAACCCTAAAACACTGAAAAAAATTCTTATAGGCCCCCGATAATCAAAAAATATTTGCGGAGAAGGAATTGAAAAATCGAGTCTTTCGTGCTTGATTTAAGAAATTCCGATATTACCGTTCCCGGAATGCCGAATATTTTTTTCTGTGTACTTACACATACATATAGATTTGTCTGTGTGTATGTATATGAATTAGACCCGGACATATTCCATATTTCGGCTGTTCATTGTCGCCTGTCCGCCGCCGACTGTTGCAAGGTTATTCTCAAATCTACAATTTATTTATTTATTTTTTTACTATCAATTCTGATTGTACTTTGAATTCAGAATTTTTTCGGCAAATACTTGAAGTCAATATGTTTGTTTATAAACAATTTCGTTTGTTGTTCATTTTTTTAATTTTCTCGTATATTCTCGCTAATGTCTCTAGTGGGAATTTGCTTAATTTACGCATTTTCAAAGCATATTTAGAACACTTTGTACATATGTATGTAACTATGTATGTGTGTGTGTGTGTGGGTGTATACTCATTTCTAATGCGGGTAATTTAAATTATTGTGCGTCTTGATAAAAACAATTGAACAAATTTCAGCAAAACTCACTTTTGTATAATTTTAATTTTAAATGCTTCATACGGGCTCGGGAAGCTTATGTACGTCTAAAACAATCCAATTTGTAAAATCATAGATTCACGGAAAAAAAATTATGAGCATTTAAATAGAATTTTAAAAAATGAAATTTTGCAATTAACCAATATTTAATATTAAATCCAATTTTTATTCGTAACTGATAAGATAGATGGGATACATAATTCCCTTTAATGTAATTAATACGTTGACTAGTAAACAATTAATTTAAATTATACATTGTGTGGACTAAATTTTAAAATATACAAAAGAAATATAGGAAAGAATTGCATAATATTTAAACAAATCACATTCTATAACAAATCTATACAATTTATTAAAGACAACAAAATGTTAATTAAAAAAATATTTTTTCAAATTTAAACACAGAATAAAGGGATTCCGGAAAACAGTTTTAGATTTGGTTTGGATTTCTCCATACAAAATTTTCAGTGTGCCCAGAGCAATTCAGGGAAAAATCAGGGCACACTGCAAATTTTTTATGGAGAAATCTAAACCAAATCTAAAACTGTTTTCCGGAATCCCTTTAATATGTTGTTCTGGTGTAGTTTATTGGAGTCGATTGGCAAGTTATCGATAACTGAAAAGTTGGCATTGCTTTCTTTGCAACAATCGAATGCAATTTAAGCTGCAATGCACTTCATTTGGTTTTAGCCAAGCTTACAGTTGTCCCACCGCAAAGCAATTCTGCGATTTGTTTTTCATTTTTCCGCCTTTCCGCTGGGCCAACTGGGTAGATCGGCGCCTACGAGCAACACAGGTAACCGCAAGTAATAGGCGCCGTGTGTGTGTATGTGTGTGTGTGTGTGTGTGTGTATGTGTGTGTGTGTGTGTGTGTGTGTGTGTGTGTGTGTGTGTGTGTGTTGCGGTTCGGCCTAAGTTTTGGCTCTGACTTTGGCCTCTATCGCCCACTCTCCACTCTGAGAGCCCGCAGAAAAATGTTGCAAAAAGCTGAAAACTTAACGCTCTTATGGGGGCTGTGTAGGCTGTGGGCGTGGCAGTTACAAGCGATCGCAATACACTCAAATATGCGCTCAATTTAGGTGAACGACTAAGAGATACTCTGTGGCAAGCAGTATGTATTTTAAAAAATTGACAAATATTTGCTTAAATCTAGAAAAGTTTTCTTGTTTTTGACTTTGAATATTATTGTTTTGCTTTTTATTTTTTGGTCTCTAAAATTCATTCAGTGTACTGGGTATAAGTAAGAATATAAATTAAAGTTTTTACACTTTTTTTTTAAATTAAATAGTCAATTTTTAAATTATGTTTTACATTATAAACTTAAAACGTTTTGTCTAGTGGTATGAAAATACGTCGATCGCGAAAAGGATTTTAAAGTAGTTAAAATCGATACATTTTTTAGACGATTTTAACAAATCGACTTAAAACTCGATTCATAAATTTGATTGCCATCATCAATTTGCACACATTGGTGTTTACAGGGTATTTCGAACGGAAATCACCCCCCTCTGTGGTGCATGTTGCCCCCTCGCTCGCACACATTGTATTCCAAATGTATAGCAGTTAATGGGTCGACGGTAGAAGACTCTCTGACTGACTGTCGTTGAATTTGAATTTGACTCTGCAATGCGCTCACCCATAACTTCTCTACACGTAACTGTTGCTGTAGTTGTTCGAGTTGTTGTTGTTGTTGTTGTCGTTGTTAGTCTCATCCCTCTTGAGGGGGAAGTTCAGCTTTAGCATTAGAGTTACGCATCGTCAAGCACTTGCCATCGGAATTTTCATTTCCATTTTCCATTTCAATTTCATTTCGAAAGACATCATCGACAACGCCCCAAAAAAAGATCAAGAGACTTTATAAAACTTTACTGCAAGTAAACAGTGGCTTATGCAATTCTTTGCACGCCTTAACAAATCAACAATTTTAAAAGGTATTTTTATGCTGGATTACAAGAGCGGAAGTTGAGAAATGCACTCGATTTGGATTGGTTTGGGTTAAGGAGGAGTTGGTAAAGGGGAGGAATGAAGGTTAAATGAAATGGGCTGGGCACACTTGGCAATGCCAGTGCCTGTCAAACTGTGCGCACAGTTTTCTTTCTTTTTTTTTTCAATTGAAATTGCAGACGGCAAATAATTTCCGGCCATGAAATTCGAGTGCACCCTTTTTAGATGTTGTTGTTTCAGTCTTTTATTATTGTTGTTGATGTTGTTGTTGTTGTTGTTGTTCAGCAGCTGCTCGCCAAGGGAGATGCTCTTTAATCTAATTAAGTGGGCTGGGTCTGGCTCATCATCATGATGACGATGATTATGACGATGACGAGGATAATGACGCTGAGAATTGTGTCCCATGCGATGTCACGAAACAATTTACTAAATATATTCGCAATGGAATTCTGTTGAAAGCATTGCGAATTTTGAGTGCTGGCAAAATTGATGTGTCATCTACATATGTACATGTGTCTAGCCCTAGAAAAAGATATATGGAATTATTACTTTCCATATACATACATATGTATGTACATACGAGATTGTACACTCATGCTTTTAAAATTAGAATTACGACATTACCAATATCAAGTTTTTAATACTTTACTTTCATAAATAATACTTATCTTAATATTTTTTTAAATAACGCAATGAGTAATAATATTTAACTTTCAATGTAAAGTTTCAAAATACATTTATTTTTGATTTTGAAATAAAAGTTACGAAATAAAAGAGTTCTTAAACTCAATTATTAAAGTATTCTCAAAAGGAGAGTGAAAATAAAAACTTTCTGCCATCATTTAAGAAATTTTCCTTAGTTTATGCTTTTAAAATACAATTTACGACATAACAATTCAACAATATTCTCCAATTTTTATTTTAGTACTTTAAAAATGAGAAGTACGACATTACAATTATTATCAAGTTTTTATTATATTACTTAAAAAAAAAATTAAAATATAATTGTTGAGAAAGTTGAGAAATGACCCTTTTTTTTAATTTTAAAATAAACGAAATAGCGAAATTTATAAATAAAATAAAAACCTTCTGACATCTTAAACATGGTTCCTAATTAACTTAATTAACTAATATTAGTTTTAAACTTATTCACACAGTCAGAAAAACCATGAAGGGCATCATAAATTGAACTTTTTTAAACATAAATAATAATAAATATAAATAATAATAAATAATGGAAACTTTTCCATCCAATTGATTTAGTCAGTTTCTAAGTAGCACAGATAATGACAGTTATTTATGCCGTTATGCAAATTGGAATTAATTAAAAGTGCTAACATTTATTTTCAATTTCTACTTGAGAAACGTTTGTTTTTTAAAAACGCTTTTTGTGCAGTTTTTTGGTTTGGTTCATTCGCCTTTTGGCTTCCTGGTTGCATCCCTGCAGTGTCCTTCTGTTTGCCTTATGCAAATTTGAGTTGAACCCAAGCAACCCCATTTGTGGCTGACCTCCACCTCCACCTCTCCCCCCTTTCTCACCCCTTCCCCTCTTTGGGTGCTGCTGCTTTTTATTTTGAAACGGGTTCAAAAACCTTTTGGGTGACATTTGGCCGGAAGACGATTGTGCCCTTTAATTGCTGGCAAGACGCTTTAGGGTTGCACCCCCGAGGGGGGTGTGTGTGTGTGGGGGGGGGGGGTGTGCAAAGGGGGTGTGTGTGCAGAGTAATGTTAACCGTTGTGTCTGTTGTTGTTGTTGTTGCTTTCCCCTCGTCATGCAGTTGCTAAATCCAAAACGAAATTCTTATTGATTTTCTTGGCTTGTTTTTGTTTTCATTTAATCATTTGTTGTTTTTTGGGGGGATGGCAGAAGCAAGTCACTGGGTCGCCAGCAAGTCAGGTGGCATGTGGCATGTGGCACGGTGGCATGGAATTTATGACACCAATTATTTATGAATTCGAAATTTGTTTGGCGCGTTGCCACAGCACACAGCCAAATAACAGACACTTGCATCGGATATGAGAATGCGAAATGAAGAGTACAAAAACAATTCGGAAATGTTGGAAAAGAAAGCAACAGAGGTATTCCTGGGACAGGTTGAGATTCGAATTTTATTCGTTTGACTATTCTGCATGCAAACTATGATTAAGAAAACAGTTTTCAAATATGTACCTCAGGGAAAGAAGTATATGTGGGTGAAGTTATTCAAAAAAAATGTACTTTTTACACAAAAGATTTGATGCAGATTTCTTAAAATAATCTTATCATTTAGTTTTCTTTTGAATGACACAAAAATTTTCTTAACCCATTAAGTACCCGTGGAAAATTTAGAGCTTTTGTATAAGTGTTTTTTTTTCACTTTTTTCCTCGATTTTTTACAAAAAATATTTTGATGCAAAAAAATTCTTCAAACAATTCTAAGAGTGACTGAAAAAAAAAATTTTCAAAAATATTTTTTCTAGTATTTTTTATAATATGACTATTTTAACCCATTTTTCCTACTTTTTCCTCCTTTTCATACAAAATGTGCCATTTTAGCAATTTTCAAAAAATTATGAAAAATACTAGAAAAAATATTTTTGAAAATTTTTTTTTTCAGTCACTCTTAGAATTGTTTGAAGAATTTTTTTGCATCAAAATATTTTTTGTAAAAAATCGAGGAAAAAAGTGAAAAAAAAACACTTTTACAAAAGCTCTAAATTTTCCACGGGTACTTAATGGGTTAAGAAAATTTTGGTGTCATTCATAAGAAAACTAAATGATAAGATTATTTTAAGAAATCTGCATCAAATCTTTTGTGTAAAAAGTATATTTTTTTTGAATAACTTCACCCACATATACTTCTTTCCCTGAGTGTATAATCAATATCAAACCAGTTCTGAACCGAACATCCCAGAAATTCAGGCTTCAAATAACAAATAATAAAATTTTAATTCAATTCTAAATCATAAGAATTCGTTAAATAATTTACAAAATTTGCATTTATTTGAATTAAATAATTTAATTAATTTAATAACATGATTAAATATCAAGTTTTTGTTTGTATTAAATTGAAGCAACGCTCGAACCAAACCCTTAGGTTCAAGGGGTATATAAACCGGTTTGCGAACCACCAATTTTAACCCTTTTTAAAATTCAGTTGTAGACTTTTTGCGGAATACCCCTAATGTCTAAAAATATCCTTAATTTTTGTGTTTTTTTTCTTTCTTGCAGGCAACAAATCGCTTGTGGGCTCAAGGCCGTCTCATCAACAAGACAGAAAGTGTAACACAAGAATAACAACTATATATACACACACAACTATATATATATAGCTGGAAAGGCAATTCGGGAATTATGTCAGGGCGCAGAAGTCAGACACAGATGGCGCCACCGCCGCCGCCGCCCAAGCCAAACAAGGCACAGGCAAACGGCAACGGTGCCCTGCCGAATGGCACCGCCAACAACAACAGCAACAACAGCAACAGCAACGGCAACGGCAGCAATTACAACAACAGTTACAACAGCAATAAAAGTGTCGCAGTCACAACGACGGAGGGCGACAGCCAACAACGAAATCAGAGCGAAAGTTTAAGCCAGAACAGCAACGTTGCCCAGCGAAGTCAGACGCCACCGCGGACGGAGCAGGTTGTGATGACGCCACGTGGCAAAACCGCCAACAGCACTGTTATACTCATCGAACGCAAGCTGGTCGATGAGATCAACGATCGTGTCCATGTCGCTGGCGGTGATCATACGGGAATCATAATCAACAAGGACACGATTGCCGGACAGAAGAGCGCCAGCAAGGCGGCTGCTTTATCCCTCGAGTTCCGTGTCTTTTTGGTCAGCGCCAATACGGGCAAACATTCGCAGGAGTCGCGCACTTTGCGCTTCTGGTTCCGCGACTGGCTGACCAACGATGAGAAGCAGGCCCACATTGCCCAGGACTTTTTCAAGGAGCTCGTCAGTCCGCAGGACTTTCCCAGAGGTACCTTTAAAGCTAACAATACTTAAACAAATATTTACACACTTAGAAATTCTTCAAATTTTTTCAATTTAAGAAATTTTTTTATTTGACAAAACTGTCAAAAGCATCTTAATGTACAAATTTAATCAGACTAATTGTGTAGATTTCAATTTACTTTCTTCATAGTTGCGTCAATTTTAAGATTAAAGAATGTTGTATTTTTTTTCTCAAATTCACAAGTTTTTCAACTCACAATTTAAAATTTGTTTAAGATCGATACCAATTTTTTAGTTAATTAATTTGAAGTCATAGTGTAGTGTATTGGCAAAGTTGAGCTGTCATTATACATATTTAAAAACAATTGCAATTCATTCGACAATTAAAATATTAATAAATTTCAATACGAATTTTTTGAGCAAATCTTAAATTGTGGCATGAAACGCTTAAATTGTTAAGCTGTCATTTTGTTTTACTATTAAAATATTTATATACTCAACTCAACATTCATTTGTAGTATATACTGCATATTTTAAAAATAAAATATTAAAATTTGAGTGTTAAAAACAGTTGAAATTTTTTCAGATAACTATGAAATAAATGTTGGTCTGACTGTTAATTTCATTTTTAATATTTCGCTAAAACTTTAAATGTTGATAAGAAAAGAATCAGATAAACATTTAAGGTAGACGTGCTTACTTTAAGTATTTACTCTCGTTCCAGATTATGTTGGGTTTATCAAGAAGATAATGAAGCTGTTGCAACATGGCTATGCCGAGATTCAGTCCATTGAGATCGAGCTGCGCATTTTGGAGGAGACATCGGCGCCGCCATCACGACCACGTGAGTTGACAACATCTCTCGCTCTCTATCTCCTTATTTTTATCTGTATCTCTATCTCTCTCTCTCTGCGTGTGATATCTGATATAATATATATGTGTGTGTGGTTTTCGGGTTATGCACAGCACGCGATGGCTACATTATCTACTGTTATGGCGACTGCAATCGCAAGTTCGAGGAGGCGCTTTTGGCCCAGAAGAAAACAGGTGATGGCGACCATCTGATGAAGGCCATTTGGCTGGACATGTACACTGACCAGCTGAGCGCCCGACGCAAATGATATGCTTAACGCCCCCCTTGACACGCCCCCCTTCCCAGCTCTAAATACAATACATATATAAAAACAATAATAATACTCAAAAATGTTTTGATACCCTGTACTTTGTACCTTTGAGCATATGCGTTTTGTGGTTGTTCTCTTCGATCTCAGTTTTGTTGTTTTGTTTTGTTTACTTGTTCGTTTCGTTGTTTTTTTGTTCGTTGTTCGTTGTTTGATTGACTAATGCACGCACATCGTCTAACTGTATGGCATTAAAAAAACAACAAAAGAATAATGCACTGAGTTTTCGTACAAAATACATATACATATATTATTAAAAAGCATAAATAATAAAAACAACGACGATATTAACAATATTTAACCCTGGCTAGTTAGTTGATGGAAGAGCGGATGCAGAGAATTTATTGACATTTATTGACAGACTGGCAGTTTGAGAGTCACGCTAAAATAACAAACTGTCACCAATGGCTGTCAAAATGTTTGAAATGCGCAGAATTACAAGCTAAATATTATTTTAATTCTCTTAAACTTGGACTACAATTTAAACCAGTTTCGGACAGCTGAATTTGCTAACGAAACTTAAACTGTCATGTTTGGCCAATTGGCATCACAATGTCGCCAACTGATGTCGCTCACTTGGTGAATTTGACTGCTTTAAATTAACAATAGTCGCTCTCAAACTACTGCGTCGAGTCGATGTGCTGAGCAGTCAATTTTTGACCCTGCTGGCAGCAATTATAAAAATAACAAGTGGGAAAGGCTATAGTCGAGCTCCCGACTATAGGATACCCGTTACTTACATAAACAAATTAAAATTTTTTTATTGCATTCTTTTAGGCATTTTAATTGCTTAAAAGCTTTAATCAGCCAGTACCACCTTTCTGTTTGTCCGATCTTTTTGGGATTTAATAGGATGATAGGTAATAACAGTAGCTAACGTTCACCGTTTAAAAAAACATAATATCTTGAAAACTGTGCATGTGGTGGATTTTCGCGATTTACGGAGGCGGAAAGGGGCGTGGCAAAATTTTGAAACAAACTTGACCTGCGTGGGGTTTATAGAAATCTGTGTGCCAAATTTGGTTGCTCTAGCTCTTATAGTCTCTGAGATCTATGAACTCACACAGACGGACAGACGGACAGACGGACGGACGGACAGACGGACATGGCTATATCGACTCGGCTGTTGATGCTGATCAAGAATATATATACTTTATAGGGTCGGAGATGCTTCCATCTCCCTGTTACATACATTGCAACGAATACAATATCCCCTTTTACTTATTTTTAATAAGTAACGGGTATAAAAATTGCAGATTTTGTTGTAGATCGGTTTTTGTAGAGCTCACTTGCTGCATTTGACTTGACCCTTAATTTTAATTAACAAGAGCTGCTCTCAAACTGCAATGACACTGAAACTGACTGAAACAAACTGTAACTAGTTGCTTTCAAACTGTTTGCTAAGCGCTGCTTTCGAAACTGTTTTCCACTCTTCCTTTATATTTTTCTTGGGTCATTGACCATGGCCTTTACCTCCCAATCCGATGCGAGCTTAAGAGTCCACAATTTGTATTGATTACATTAATTGAAGCTTCACTAATTGCTGTCAAACTGTCGCTTGTCAAACTGTTGTTGAGGACATTGCCTTCTTCTATGCTGCGTTTACCTGTCACGCCTCCCTCCGCCGCCCTCTAATGTCGCCCAGACAGACAAACAGACAGACGGGAAGAGACTCAAGTGCTCAATTTGTCTGGTGGCTGCAATTAAGTAAACGCTACTTGAGTTTTTAAACGCTGCCAAGTGCCTATGTGCTAACCAAGTCTAACCACGCCCATTCTAAATGCCACAGCTGCCCGCCACCATAATCATGATATTAACCATTAACGCAGACAAGTGCTTAAAAGCCTATTCTAACAACAAGTCAATGTTATTCTTACCTTTTGTTCTCACAGTTTCCTTGGAAGAATCACAATTCGAATCTCCGCCGTTGACACAGGAGAAGGTGCTGGAGCTCATTGAGCAGGCATATCCGAATCCCGTATCACCCGAGGATTTGGCCAAGTAAGTTTATTAGATATTGGACAGTAAAATGTGTTTAATTAAAGAAAACAATAATTTATAAATAAATTTCGTTTTACTCAATACAAATTGTTCTTAGAAAAGTGTTATTTTTATACCCGTTACCAAAAAAATTAAGTAAAAAGGGTATATTGTATTCGTAGAAAAGTAACAGGCAGAATTAAGCATCTCAGACCCTGTAATGTGTAAATTTTCGTGATCAGCATCAACAGCCGACTCGATATAGCCATGTCTGTCCGTCTGTCCGTCCGTCCGTCAGAGACTATAAGAGCTAGAGCAACCAAATTTGGCACGCAGACTTCTGTAAACCCCACGCAAAACAAGTTTGTTTCAAATCATTGCCACGCCCCTTAGAAAACGCCCTTTAGAGTATTACTTATATTTTTTGGTAATTAACGTTATCTATTATTATAAGCTCTTATCCTACTTAATCGCAACCAGATCTGCTAACCATAACGATTGTAATGGCTGTTTGAAGTTTCAAGCAGTGTAAGTGCCTAAAAGCATGCAATAAAATATATTTTAAAATTTATTTAAATAAGTAACGGGTATCCTAAAGTCGGGGCTCGACTATAGCCTTTCCCACTTGCTTAAATTGCTCTCCTTTTCTCTCTTTGCTTTTAAAAAAGTGTCATATTTTAAGTGGTTACAGCTCAGACACTCTCTCACACTCTTTCTCTTTTTCTCTCTCTCTCTGTCGCTGTCGCTGTCAGGGATTACGGCTGGAGCGAACAGGATGTGCTGCTGGTCATACAATCGCTGCAGGATCGCGGTCTGATCAAGTCTATGGAGTACAATGCGTACACGCGCATCCATCACGAGGATAAGGAGATCAAGGTGGTCAAACAGATGCCCACGATAGCCTCGAATAAGCAGCCCACCATTGCCATCATTACGGCGCAGTATTGTGAGAAATTGGCCGTGGACGCCATGTTGGAAAACAAGGAGACGTTTGTCCGTTATACCACAGTCGGTAGGTGGCGCCACATATCAATCAATTAGAGCAATCAGAAGAAATATGAAAATGATAAATGATAAACATAATGAACAAGAAATCGTATTGAGAATGCGCGCTCTGTGAGCATATTTAACTAATATCTCACTCTTCTTTAATCTCATCTCTCTCTCTCTCTCTCTCTTTTATCTCTTTCTCTTGTTGCTCTCTCGCTCTTGATTGCATTTGCATAATTTGTTTGTTTTGCCCCCGCCCGCCCGCTAAACACACCCACACACTCAAAACCATGCAAATTATAATTAATCAATTCCTATTCATTGAATGCTACCCAATATATATATATATATATGCGTACGTATATATGTTTATATATATAACAGATTCCGATCCCAATCTAACGAACTCACTCAGAAAATCCAAAAAGAAACGACGATTTGGTAAGCACACATAGTTGTCTTTCAATTTACATAGCCGTTAGACATCGTATCTTCATGTTATTTATATTAATAATACTTATAATGCCAAGGTCAAGCGAACATCAATTAAAAGTTATGATTATTTCATAGCGAACTCTAAAATACAACATGTTACCATAAAACTGTACAATTTTGATGGCATTGTACAGTTTTAGAGTAACTCGTTCCGAGTTCTGTTAATAACATAAAGCTAGCTTTTCACTCCTTAACAGTGCTCTGTTATTAGCAGCAGAAGAAGTCGACTTAAAAAAGTATTACATTTTCTAAAAGCTTATTTATTTAATATTTAGGGCCGTTTTATCAATGTACATATAAACTGTATATAATTTAAAATTTGACAAGTATTTTCTATACATTTTACGTCAAAATACATATATTCTCAATAGTTATTAAACACCTTATATAGACATTTCTTGACTTTAAAATTGGAAAAAAATTGTTCATTTTTATGCTGCACTATATTTTAATAGTTGAATTTATAAGGCATCGTTTAGGATTTTTAATCAAAAAAAAATCGATGGATAAATGTCTAATTTATATATTTAATAGTTTTCAAAGCGAGAAATAATCGAAAATGCAATTTATGCTCTGGTGAACAATTAAAAAAAATCTATATTTTAAAAATTGAGAAAAAATTTGACATTTTATACGGGCCCCATATGCATTAGATAATAAAATTTAAAATAAATTTTAAAATACAAATTTGGTAGATTGTGAGCTTGGCCTTTGGTTTTATTATTATTATTATTGTGTTTCGTCACAATTGTTTGTTCCTAGTTGTAAGCGTAAAAGGTGCTTTTGTTTTATTGTTGTTGTTGTTATAATTATTATTGTTGTCATGGGACAATGGATTTAAAATATACATACATGTATAGGATAACTCAAGTTTTGGTATTCCATTATCATTATTTGTTTGTTGATTGTTGTTGTCACGCACATAAAGTCACAAAATCATAAACTCAAAAACAAACACATACTCACCATGCCCAGCGAGGAAGGAAATGGCCAGTCACTTAGCACTAGTGATGTAAATCCCAATTATGTACCAAGTTTTAAGTCGGAAAGTTAAAATCGTCAATGCCAAAATTAAATAAAAATTAATATAGAACCTATAGCTAAATAAACATTAAAACAGCTTTTAAGAGGTTGCTGTAAGTTATTGATGTAAACTAGTGGTCGGCACCAACACAGTCATATGCTTGCATTGCGTTAGTGTGAGTTTTTGTTCGCCTAACAGCGGAATAACAGCGACGTAACAGAAACAAATCGTAGCAGCGACGCAGTTTTACTGTACATGAGCACACGAGTTAGGGCCGTGCCGACCCCTGATGTAAACCCAAACTATGTTTCGAGTTTTAAATCGATAAAATCAAGTTTATGTATCTTCCAAAAAACTGATCGAGTTAAAATACTTTGAAAAGCGTTTCCGCTAAAATCGAGTTGTTGAATTTTCGATCTATTTTTACATCACTAGTCAACACACACACGCACACTCAAACACACACACACACATGCACACATGTGTAAATATGAGTGTACTCATCATGTCAATTTTTGGGTAGTTCCGAAACTAGTCAAAAGCGACCAAACTAATCTTGTTGACCGTTTTATTTTCGCATTTCTCCCGCTGGTCGACAGGCGAGTCAAATGTTTATACCCTGGGCAACATTGGAGCACATCGGATTGTGAGCACAAAGCTGCCGTCGGTGGGCAGCACGCGGGAGGCGATGACGGCGACCGGCAATACGACGACCCGACTGCTGGGCACATTCCAAAAGGTTGACTATGTCTTCATTGTGGGCGTGGCTGGCGGAGTGCCCCACTACACGGACTACAAGAAGCACGTGCGACTCGGCGATGTTGTCATCTCGTATGTGGACAAACAGCGGGCGTTGATCAACAGGTGAGGCAGCTGGATAAGCGACAACAACAACATAACGGTATCTAGTTCGAATTTCGAATGCCGTTTTGACGGCAGTACAAAATATAGTCGAAAGATAAAGTTAGAATTCGACTTATAGAGTTATTTTTCTTAAATTTATTAGTTTTATTGACACTCATTTAGCTCGAGTTAGAGAGAAATTCGAGTTCAACTGTAAAACAAACGAAAACCAAGAATTAAACTTCAAGAAACCAAAAACAGGATTGAATAAAATAAAAGAAACATAAATTAGGAATTTCAACTTGGAAAAATATTCAGAGTGCAAAAATCAGAAAATTGAATAATCAGGCCTGTTCCGAATTCCGAAAACGAGTCGATTTGCCACAAAACGAGTTGATTGCTGTTCCGAATTTCGAAAATCGACAATAATTGTCGTTTTTAAAACGTGTGCTTTGGAGTCACCGGTTTTAAGAGTAAATGCCATTTAAGGCATTAAAATAAAAACCTAAAATTATAAACTGAAAATTATAATAATGTTGAACACTTCTAGAATCATTTAATATTACTACTTCAACTTTAAATAGTTGAAGTATATTTTAAAAGAATTTTTTTATAAGCATCTATAAAATATTGCCTGAAAAACAATCATCAATGACTAAACCGAGCTGTTCTGAATTCCACTGTAATTTTTGTCATACGGTCGATGACGTACTGCTATCGAAACGTTTTCGAAACCGAGCTCGAAAAGTAAAAACAAGTTACTTTCGTTCGGAGTTCGGAACAGCAAATAGTAAAACGTTCGTTTTCGTTTCGTTTTAACTTTTAGAAAACGTTCGGAATTCGGAACAGATCTGAATATTTTTAGCTTTGCTTTTCTCAATTTCTGTCTTCCAAATGGTTTTCCCAATTTCCTAATTATGTTATAATATTTATTTTTGATTTTGGCTTTTTCTAATTTTTGTCTTTGAATTTTTTTATCCATTCACTTTAATATCTTTTCCATTTTTGCAGCAAGGATAAACCCTATGTGTATGTGTACAAATCGGGCGAGGATGTCAAGACATATTTCCCAATCAACGATTCACTGCAACAGATCGCCGAGAGTCTGCAGGCCAACTTGGAGCTGAAGCGTCCGTGGGAAACGTATCTAAATGATGCCCAGCAAACGCTCGCCCAGAAGACGGAAAGCGACTTTGGACGTCCCGATGCCAAGACGGACAAACTCTTTATGAACATTGGCAACAACGAGGTCATCGAGGTGGCCCATCCCATTGCGGCCGATGAGATAAATGGGGTGACGCGGCTCCGTCTCCATCTGGGACCCATTGGCTCTGGACGGGATCTGGTGCGTAGCGATGATTTGCGCACACAGTTTGCCCGTAAATTCGGTCTGCTGGCCACGGATGTGGAGATGAGCAGCGTTCTGGACAGCATCATTGGCAATTGCCGGGAGAGCTTCATTTTGGTCAAGGGCATATCCGACTACAAGGATGGCATGTCCACGCGCAAATGGCAAAATTATGCCTCTCTCTCCGCCGCTGCGGTTGTCAAGTCCGTCATCTGTGGCATGGATGCGCCGACCAATGTTTAAATGGACATGGACATGGACATGGACACGGACTCTCGGCCTTCCAACATTGAACCCAGCGCATTTAGCTATGATTTTAAATCTTGTTTTTAATTTTTTTTTTATTTTAAATTTTGTTCAAAACTTATTCAACTCTATTCTCTGTGCGTTATTAACCAAAAGTGGACCATTTGGTGGCCCCCATCCAAGTAGACCAAAACGTATGCGTTGTCCTAATACGATTATTTCATATGTAGCGAGTATTGAATAATTTCTTGTTATTTATTTGTTATGCTTTTGTACTACATAAACATATACATCAACATATACGTATACATATACTGATATATATACATACTTACATACATATATAATTTACATTTACACATTATGTATGGCACAGGCACATGACGTATATACCTAATATATAGATGTATATTCATATACATAGAAACATACATACCTTAAAAATAAATATCAAATATATTGTGTATTGCATTGGCATTTTGCAACACTGAATTGCTTTGCGTATTTCATTTTATATTTAAAAAAAACCTCTACGAAAAGTCTAGTGACGGAAACATTCCCATGGCCCAAAATTTCTAATATCCAATTTTGCGACGAACAATGTTGAATACATATAAATTATTAAAAAAAAAATAAAGTTTGGGACTCGGCACATTGCGTTGAAAGGTCCCAGTTCTTCATATTTAATAAAATGTAACTTTTTTTCAAACTATCTTTTTTTTTCGTCACTAGACTTTAAACTCGTAAAGCGGTTTTTTTTATAAGATATCAGACATTTTGGAAATTTCTAATTCTTTTGACATTATAACTTTGTCAAGAGGTGTTAAGTGTTTGTATAAACATATCTCATTAAATCAAAATCCGTTGCAGAAAGACACTTAAACAGGCATGCCACATAAATCTCTTTCACTTGAGTTTCACGTCAATTTCATTTCTCCGTGCCACAGTCTCAATCACCTGCACAATTTTTGGTGAAACGAAATCATCGCTCAATTCACTGGCATCCGATGCCATGAGAATAATGTCACATATTTTGTCCGAAATTTGGAAATTAGAGTTGTTGAGTAACTTTCATTGTTTGTCGCGCCAATAACTTTTATATTTTTTTAGGCTATACAATATCAATTATTAAATAAATAAATTAAATAATATTAATTAAAGAAGAAATAAAATAAAAACCTACTTTTCAGCAATAATAAACTTACAAAAATTGCTAAACAAACCCTTGGGAAATTTAATCTGAGAAGGGGCCAACCCTTAGCAGCCTAGTACGAAAAGGTTGATGAACATGCTTAAAAACCTAAATCACACGAATTTCTGTGGCACGGAGAAATTTTCGAAGTGGAATTGCTTTTTTCTGAAATCACTTTCACTAGTGTTTTTTGTGGCATGCCTGAAAGTTTAATTAATTTAAATAAATTAAAGTTCACATTCTTACAAGTAAAAACAAACTGTGTTGCCACACTGGTTGGTTTTGCAATGCACAAGTTTGAAGTTCTTATTTTCAATCTTAAAAAATTCAATCCCCAGCGGGCTTGATTTCAGGGATTTTTAAGGGATATAAAAAAAAGAAGAAAAAACCAAGAATAAAATTTTCGGAATCCAAAATTGGGTAGAAAAAATTAGGAATCATAAATTAGGAATTTAACTAAGAAAAATATTCAGAGTACACAAATTTGGAAAGAACAAATTGGGAATAGTATCTTTGGTTTTGCTGTCATTGGTTAAATTCGTTCGAATAGTTATATCCATTATTCATTGTTCAAATAGCTCTGTGACTGAATGGTAGTGGTTTTTGTTAAAAAGTAAATATCGAAAACTCGATAAGCAACGAATTATTACATATATGTGCGAACGATATCCCGAAAAAAAAGAATCAAAATATGAAAGGGTAGACAACCGTCATAAATCGCTACTCAATACATACGACCAACAAAAAGATGAAATAATTGTTGATTTTTATGTAAGGTGGCGCACAATATAAACATGTAGATTTTGAAATAAATGGTTCGAATAAATATCACAAATGTTGTCTTTTTGCTAATATGAAAGAGCCGCGATTTTTAATAAAATATTTTTGATTTCGACTCTTTCATAATTTTTGTTTTCCTAGTTTTTGTTTAGCCAATTTTTGTTTTTACAATTTGTGTCTTTCCAATTTTTGCTTTCCCAATTTTTATCTTCCTTATTTTGGATTCCAAATTTTTGTTTCCGAACTTTCGTATTCTGAGTAATATTTCATCATAGAATCTGATTTCAGTATTAAAAAATTCAAATTCTTACACTAGCTTATCTCCGAGCCAGATGAGTTTTCAAAAGTCCTAGTATGCACAGTGGGACGAAAAAGCCAAAATCGTGCCGTTATTCAGCGATGTCATCTTTTTAAGAGTATTAAAGTATTACAAACAAACTGAAAAGTTACAAATATGTAAGAAAAGTCAAAACTTATGCTTACAAATGTCACGTATCCGCTTAAACGTTTAATAATCATGAAAAACGATTGCGAACAGACAGTAAATTGCTTCAATCTGTGAATTGCTTAAAATCGAGTCCGAAAGTTTAAGTTTATATACGTTTTGTGGAAGAACCAAATATCCTAGACCGCTTTCCTTTCGCCCTATTATGCAAAATTTTATCATCTTTAAAACAGCATTTAAACTTTCCTCGATATCTAAAAAAACAAATCAACTTTGGCGCGACATCTGCTCTCATTTGTGAGTCGTAGCAAATTTTCCCTTCTTTCTGATGATGCTTTCGTCACTAGCGCAGACTGCCATCCGCAGTAATATAAAGATGGTATTAACTTACATCATAAACTATACAATTAGTTGGAGCTTAAGTTGAAAAGTAACGAAAACTGGGTTCTCAAATAATTTCATATATATGTTTTTATAACCAATATATTCATAATGTGTAATATACAATTTTATATACAATATAGTTTTCCAATATGATAAGCAACAAAATCAAAATGGTTTAGGATTGTAGTAACCTGAAAAATGGCGAGTTCTCGCATACTATATATTATTTATTCAAAATTATAGGCAAAGTAATGGAAGTCGTCGAATTCCTCGTCGCTCCAAAAATCTTCAGAGTCATCAATGTCCGAGTCGTAGGACATATCCGACTCCAAAGTATCAAAGTCATCATCATCAAGGTTGAAGAAATCATCGTCCATGTAATCTGTAATGTAAAAATTTAGTTAATCATTTAGTAGTGTAAGTTCATTATTTTTCCGGTGAGGAAGTGTCGATTATAGAACCGTATATAATAAATCGGTCCTATAACCGACTAATTTACACTTCCTCACCGGAAAAACCATCAACTTACACCACTTAATGCGGTTGCTACATAGTTGCTAGTTGTAGTTTAATAGAAAGCATTCCTTCAGATGTAACACTTGTAGCTTGGGACTGGCAAGTGTCAGTCGGATTTCAAATGGATTTCCTGCAAATCTTCAATGTAAATAGTGCCTCTAACGCAGGATCGGTGAACACATCGTTGTCCGGCAAATTTTAGTACGCGCAGTGCGTGTAGTTAACCAATATCCACAAGGATCTCCGCATTGATGCAATTACGATAATGCAGAGTACGTTTTTCTAAATGTTCCAACTGCTTGGATTTATGCTTCACCAGCGAATTAATTAGCATTGTATTCTCGTCAGGAAATATGTTCAATATAAGTTTCTTAAGGCGTGGTAGCCTTGCAATGTGTTTGTACTCAGTAAGCGCGTAATCGGTGCAGCTTATGGAGATCTGCAGAGATTCACAGCATTTGACGTTGACAAGATGCTCGATAGCTGTGAATACGTAGGAACAATTCGTGTGCAATTCCTTAGGGAGCGGCAGCCCTCCGAGCATTCCACATACATATTCCGGTGTTAGTCCACCGATAGAATCTGGCAAAAAATTCATATTTGCTCCAGTTAAATTTTCGTTGCTGGAAAGATCCAGTTCTTAGGCTGTCCAAAATGCTTGAGCGCTTGCAGATTCTGTCCAAATTTTCCAGACGTTTTAGATTTGCAAACATTTGAAAAAGGTTGTCCGATATTAATTTGTTGGACCAGATTGTCATTGATTTTAAATTAACTGTAAATTGATTGTAATGGCTGCCAAGTAAGTCGCACACTCGTTTACAGTGGCGCTGTGGCAAAATGGCGGTTTGGTTTACGTGACGCCCAGAAAGTTGGAAAAAATCACACACATCCCTTGCAGTCATTCCTGAAAAATACCAAAATTGATAGATTTGTCCAGCGTTGGCTGCATTCCTTGACAAGTTTTACGGATACGAATGCAGGTGCGTTAAAAGTGATTGAGGTGTAGGCCTTTTGCTGTTCGAAGTAATAGGTTTTTTTAAACGAAATTGCAGACATTGCTCCGCCTTTGAAATTATTGTTTGACCTAAACAAAGCAATTGTTAATATTACAAGGGGTGTGTGCTTGAGATCCAGAAGAATGCAGAATGCAGAAGTTTTCAAGCTGCGTTTAAAGCGAATTGAATAGTAAATTTTAAAAGCACCGATTTGCGCACTTAAAAATGATGAAATCGATATAAATATTACAATCGATAGACCTTACAAATGTTTACGAGTATCGGTAGTATCGATATTCTTTCTGAACTAGTTTCAGGTCGAGCTCGAATCGATACTTCTGTAGTTAACAGCGTTACTTCAACTAGTTAACAGTAAAAGTTCGGCGCTTTTTCGTCGCAGCTCTGTTAAAGTTCGGATGTGAACTTAACATTTGCTTAACATTTTTTTTTTGCGCGCGCAAAATTTGAAATGAAAACGTGAAATTTTCAAAAACTAATTAAAAAAATTGAGAAAGAATTTCAAAAAAAAAACAAAATCCAAAATTTTGTAAATTCATTATCTTCAACCTAAAATTGGTTTGTTGCGATTTTCTCTTCGCTTGGCAAAGTTAGCAAAAAATCCAAAAAGTAAGAAAATTGTAAATTCGAGAAAATTCCAACAATTCCAATGGTAAAAATCCCAAAATTCTAGCTTCAAAACTGGAAAAGTTCGTTTTTCGGTCCCCAAAAAAAGTCTAGTCAAAAAAGTAACAAAATTGGGGTTTTTTTTAACATTCATTTGTAATCAGCTGATTTGTCGCTTACATAGGCAAGCAGTGCGCTGGAAACGTGTTTATCAGCTGATTTGTCAGCTTACATAGGGCAAGCAGTGCGCTTGGCAAAGTGTGCGGGCGAGAGAGCGCGCTTAGAGGACACTGGAGTGACTGATGCGGCTAGTAGTGCTGGGACTTTACGATTTTTTTAAAAATCGATTTAATTCGATTTCTCAATCAGAAAAAATCGATTTAAAATCGATTTTTTTAAATTAAACAGAATATTTTTAACTTAATTTTTTTTATTACTTTATTTGGATTTTATTATTTTTTTTTTTGTTTTTTAGTATTTATATTATTTATCACAATTTTTGTATGTTATTTAACAGTCATCGTTAATAAAAAATGGAAAGATTTACCAAAATTAAAATAAATTCAGATTTTATTGACTAAAATTAAATTCGTTTAATTCATATGGGAGATGGAAAAACAGCTATTCTTTAGTACCTTTTGTGTACTCAAACATACGCGCCTTTATATTCCCAGTCACAAGTAGCATTTCACAGGACTGTTCCTTTTTAAAAAAAATCGATTTTCCTTAAAACAAAATCGATTTTGGCTCCACAACAGAAAAAATCGATTTAAATCGATTTAAAATCGATTTTATTAAAATCGGTCCCAGCACTAGCGGCTAGCTATTTAGTTTGTTTTGTGTTTTGAGTTCAGGGGAGACAGAGAGAGAGTGACAAATGCGCTGTGTGTGTGACGGGGCCGGAGAGCCTCGCCGTTTTTGCTGTTTCTTTTCTTAATATTCCAGTTAAGGAGAGGGAGAAGACAGTTGTTGTCAATTTGCCTCCGAAACGATCGCCGACTATCGGTTTCTCTTCTTACAACTTTTTTGCCTTGTTTCAAAAAATTATGCTGCCTGCGATTTTTGAATGCGGAATTTATAGAGTCACTCCGACCTATCCCAACAAGAGGGTTGTTGTAGAATGCTTGATCTGCATCCCGAAGCGTGTGCTTCGAGCGAACATTGACCAGACAGGGAACCTGCACAGGCATGTCAAGGTAAGAGTAAGGGAGGGGGTGCTGCAGACCGCGTCCACTAAGTTTCTTTATTTGCAGCAATTTCATCCGCATCTAAAATACAAAATTCTGTTAAGAAAACTCGAGCTAAGTAAAATTCGGGAAACAGAGCGAAACTTAAAGAAGAGCGAAAAAGCAAATCAGAAAAAGAAGAACAAGAAGAAGGTGGAGGTGGAGGAATGACCACACAATGAATACAGTTGTCAAATTCCATTTATCATAATTTTATTTATGGGCAATGGAGCCCATTTTACAATGTGATTATGATTTATTATTAAAATGGCCAATGTGACAGTGAAGGAAACCTGCGCCAGTTTAAATTGTTATGAAATTTTAATAAATTTTCAGTTTAAAATAAAATGCAATTTTATTGCAAAATTGTCAGAGAGAGTATGTGCGCTGTGTGTGTGACGTGTCGCCGTTTTTGCTCTTTGTTTTGTGAATTGGAGTTGAAGTGAGAGAGAGGGAGAAGAACAGTGCTTCTTTTTTCTTCTCAGTTGTCAGTCAGTTCTCATATTATCAGCGCTTGCAAACGATTTATGGTTTCAGTCGACGAATGCTTTGGCTGACGCCGGTTGTTTATTCCAAGTTCTGTCGCGGTTGCCATTTGCAATTATTCATAAAACACGTGCACGCTTGTTGTGTGCGACACAAAAACACGACACATTTAGCGACCAATAAACAATTAATTTCAAAAACAAAGCGTAGACGATAAACAACGAAACGTAAGTGGAGAGAACTGATAACAGTTATCCCTTAAGCTCCCATTGACTCCCAAATAAGATTCAAAATTGCAGTTTTGATGAATGCGACGCAAAATAGAAAAACAGTTCGTTAAATGATATTAACATTAACCGTGTCTGTTTCCTATACATGTAAAAATGTTTGTGTGCATGTGTGTGTTTTCATGTACATGCACATATGTGTGTGTGTCGGTATGTCAGATGAACCGGTCTTAAGTTCAAGTTGAACACTGTACGCACAATTCTTAAAAGTTGATATTTAAAACACATTTGTTATACATATGTAAATGCATATGTGTGTGTATATGCAGCTACATATCTATGTACAAGTTGCAGTTTTATGCACTCGAACAGGAGTGATAAGACCCACAATGTGTATTCTGTTGCGGCCTGCGACACATGTACACACACATACGTGCATGAACATATTTCCAATTGGATTTCAACTTCAACCAGTTGCACGGCAACATTGTTTAACCCTTGTCTACTTTCTACTACTACTTACTATTACATTTTCTCAGAAAGCGTGTAACTTTGACCTCAAAATATAAACAAAAAACCTGAAACTAAAAACTATAACTAGGAATTGTTAATGAATTTCTGAGCCATTTCTTAGATGATTGCTTGCAGTTCCATAAATTTTTTATTTTTTTACATATATAATTAAATATTTAAAAATACTAAATTTAAATACAAAGTTAATTTTAAAACTTTTTTTTTTCAGTTGTAAATCAAAATCAATCAGATCGCATCAATTAATTTAGTAGATTGATTCAATAGCTAAAAATAATATAATCTTATTTGATAGGAAAAAATTGATATTTTAATTGAGCTTCAAGATCGACAAAATATGTATTTAATTCTAAATGAAAATCAAGGTTTAGGAATCATTTATATTTATTTAAAAAAAGAATGCTTATTCAGTAAGGGTATTAAATTTTCTAAAATTTTCAGTAGACATTTTTTTTATCAGTTGCTTGAGTCGACATTCAATTCAGATTTATTTGTTCAGTTTCTCATAAGAGAACATGTACTGATAAAAAGTATTTGTATCGTCTCCCATTGGTAAAATTTCTGTGCGTGATTCATAGACAAAATCTAAGACGTACCCACGTTTAAAAGTCAATAAACATATATATTTATTTATTATTGATAAAATACAGACAGATCAACAATCAAACATCTACATTCAAGTATTTTGACTTATCCGTTGTCTGTCATCAACAGAATTTGTGGGAAGATCAATTCAATTGATAAGATAACTGTGGAAATATAAACAGGTTTCAGATTCCGAACTCTTTTATAAAACGCACAAAATATCTTGCCAATTCAATCTGTATGCATTTTGAGAACATAGATTTCAAATTTTAAAATAATAAATGACAACAAAGTTGTTTTATACATATGTACTCGTATATGTAGAGCACAGATGAAGAGATCTATTAACACTATACACTGCAATAATATTGCAATAAATTTGGCACAAATCGAATAAAATTTGAATTTTTGATAGAAAATTCGTCCCATGTCATTTCTCTAATGAAATTAATTATTTTAAAAAAATTTATATAATTGCAAGAGTAATTAATTGTACTAATAGTTTATTTTAATATAAATAAATACATTTTTTTGTTTAATTGAAAGCGTAATTTAATGTAAAAATAGTTTATTGAAATTTAAATAAATAAATTGATATTTGAATGCGTAATTTAATGTACTAATAGTTTTTTAAAAATAAATAAATAAATTTATTTATTTAATCGAAAGCGTAATTTAATGTAAAAATAGTTTATTGAAATTTAAATAAATAAATTGATATTTGAATGCGTAATTTAATGTACTAATAGTTTTTTTAACATAAATAATTATATATATTTAATTGAGAGCGCAATTCAATGTCCTTTTCCCCCCAGCGCCATGGGACCAAAAGACTGTTATCTTGTGCTGGAGAATGGCACCGTACTGCCCGGCTGCTCCTTTGGGGCCAAGGACACGCCCACAAGCGGCGAGGTTGTGTTCCAAACGGGCATGGTCGGCTACACGGAGGCGCTGACGGATCGTTCGTATAGATCACAGATTCTGGTGCTGACATATCCACTGATTGGCAACTACGGAGTGCCGGATGTGGCCCAGTTGGATGCACATGGTCTGCCGGAGCACTTTGAGTGGTTCGGCGGTGCTGTCCAGGCAGCTGGTCTGGTGGTGGGCGAGATTTGTGAGACGCCATCACATTGGCGCTCCAAACAGACGTTGTCCCAGTGGCTGGAGGAGCACAAGGTGCCTGGGATTAGTGGCATCGATACGCGTGCCTTGACCAAGGTGTTGAGGGAACAGGGCAGTCTGCTGGGCAGGATTGTCTACGAGGATCCGACCTTGCCATTGGCCGCTTTTGTGGATCCCAATGCAAGGAACTTGGCCAAGGAGTGCGCGATCAAGGAGGCGATGCTGTATAAGTCTCCTCAATTAGATGGACCGCGGATTGCCGTCTTGGATTGTGGCTTAAAGTTGAATCAGCTGCGTTGTTTGCTGCAACGTGGCGCCTCCGTGCAGCTGCTCCCCTGGAGCGCCCAGCTGCAGGAGGATCAATACGACGCACTGTTCCTCAGCAATGGACCCGGTAATCCCAGCAGCTGCAAGGTGATTGTGGAGCAAGTGCAGCGGGTCTTGCAGGCGGGCAAGAAGCCCATCTTTGGCATCTGTTTGGGCCATCAGCTGTTGGCCACGGCCATTGGCTGTGATACCTTCAAGATGAAGTACGGCAACCGTGGTCACAATCTGCCCTGTCTCCATCGCTCCACGGGTCGTTGTCTGATGACCTCCCAGAATCATGGTTATGCGGTGGATTTGAAGAAACTACCATCGGATTGGGAGGAGCTGTTTGTCAATGCCAACGACGGCACCAACGAGGGCATTGTGCATCGCACTAAGCCCTATTTCTCCGTACAGTTTCATCCGGAACATCACGCCGGACCCCAGGACACGGAGTTCTTGTTCGATGTCTTTCTGGACGCCATCCGACAGCCGCAGTTGAGTGTGCCGCAGTTGATTGAGCGACGTCTGAGCGTCGTTCGACCCGATCCTCAGCCCCGACCCCGCAAGGTGCTCATCTTGGGCTCCGGCGGACTGTCCATTGGCCAGGCCGGGGAATTCGACTATTCCGGCTCGCAGGCAATCAAAGCGATGCGGGAATGCAACATACAGACTGTGTTGATTAATCCCAACATTGCCACCGTGCAGACATCCAAGGGCATGGCTGACAAGTGCTATTTCCTGCCCCTGACACCGGATTATGTGGAGCAGGTCATCAAATCGGAGCGTCCAAATGGAGTACTCCTCACCTTTGGTGGCCAGACGGCGCTCAATTGTGGCGTGGAACTGGAGCGAGCCGGGATCTTTGCCAAGTATAATGTCCGTATTCTGGGCACTCCCATTCAGTCCATCATTGAGACGGAGGATCGCAAGTTGTTTGCCCAGCGGGTGCATGAGATTGGGGAACGTGTGGCGCCCTCGGAGGCGGTTTACACCGTGGCCGAAGCCCTGGAGGCAGCTGGACGTCTTGGGTATCCGGTGATGGCACGTGCCGCCTTTTCCTTGGGTGGACTCGGTTCCGGGTTTGCCAACAACGAGCAGGAGCTGCAAACGTTGGCCCAACAGGCATTGGCCCACTCCAGTCAACTGATTGTGGACAAATCCCTCAAGGGCTGGAAGGAGGTGGAGTACGAGGTGGTCAGGGATGCCTACGATAATTGCATAACAGTGTGCAACATGGAGAACTTTGATCCACTGGGCATCCACACCGGGGAGAGCATTGTGGTGGCTCCATCGCAAACTCTCTCGGATCGCGAGTATCAAATGCTGAGGAGCACCGCCTTGAAGGTAATCCGTCACTTTGGCGTCGTTGGCGAGTGTAATATTCAGTACGCACTGTGTCCGCACTCGGAGCAGTATTACATCATTGAGGTGAACGCCAGGTTGTCCAGGAGTTCCGCTCTAGCCAGCAAGGCGACGGGTTATCCCTTGGCCTATGTCGCCGCCAAGCTGGCGTTGGGTGAACCTCTGCCCGAGATTCGCAACTCGGTGACGGGCAATACGACGGCCTGTTTTGAGCCCAGCTTGGATTATTGCGTGGTTAAGATTCCACGCTGGGATCTGGCCAAATTTGTGCGTGTTAGCAAGCACATTGGCAGCTCCATGAAGAGCGTTGGCGAGGTGATGGCCATCGGGCGCAGCTTCGAGGAGGCCTTCCAGAAGGCCCTCCGCATGGTCGATGGCGATGTCCAGGGCTTTGATCCCTTTGTCGCCAAGGTGGACAAGGAGCAGCTGTCGGAGCCAACGGATCGACGGCCCTTCGTCCTGGCTGCTGCTTTGAACGCGGGCATGGACATCGAGGAACTGCATCAGTTGACCAAAATCGATCGTTGGTTCCTGCACAAGCTGCGGCATATCATTGAGTTCTACGGTGAGCTCGAGACGGCGGGCAATCAACTGACTCCGCGTCTACTGCTCCAGGCGAAGCGTCTGGGATTTGCGGACAAGCAGATTGCCATGGCCACCAAGAGCACGGAATTGGCCGTAAGGCAGCAGCGACTGGAGCAGAACATCCGTCCCTACGTCAAGCAGATCGACACCGTGGCCGGAGAATGGCCGGCGAGCACCAACTATCTGTACAACACCTACAATGCCTGCGAGCATGATGTCGTCTTCCCCGGCGGACACACAATTGTCGTCGGCTCGGGTGTCTATCGCATTGGCTCCTCCGTGGAGTTCGATTGGTGTGCCGTTGGCTGCTTGCGGGAGCTGAGGAATCTCAAGAAGCCCACGATTATGATCAACTACAATCCGGAAACGGTGTCCACCGATTACGATATGTGCGATCGCCTGTATTTCGAGGAGATTAGCTTTGAGGTCGTCATGGACATTTACGAGCTGGAGCGCTCCGATGGCATCATTCTATCCATGGGTGGCCAGTTGCCCAATAACATTGCCATGGATCTGCATCGACAGCAGGCGAAGGTGTTGGGCACTTCACCCGAGTCCATTGACTGTGCCGAGAATCGCTTCAAGTTCTCCCGCATGCTGGACAGGAAGGGCATCCTGCAGCCGCTGTGGAAGGAGCTAACGAATCTGCAGTCTGCCATTAAGTTTTGCCAGGAGGTGGGCTATCCCTGCCTGGTCAGACCCTCCTATGTACTGTCCGGGGCTGCCATGAATGTGGCTTACTCGGATCAGGATTTGGAGACCTATTTGAATGCCGCCTCCGAGGTGAGTCGCGAGCATCCCGTGGTCATCTCCAAGTTCCTCACCGAGGCCAAGGAGATCGATGTGGATGCTGTGGCGGCAGATGGTCAAATCCTTTGCATGGCCGTCTCCGAGCATGTGGAAAACGCTGGAGTTCATTCCGGAGATGCGACATTGGTGACGCCACCACAAGATTTAAATGCGGCGACACTGGAGGCCATCAAGCGGATCACCAGGGATCTGGCCAGTGTGCTGGATGTGACGGGTCCGTTCAATATGCAGCTCATTGCCAAGAACAACGAACTGAAGGTCATCGAGTGCAATGTCCGCGTCTCTCGCTCCTTCCCCTTCGTCTCCAAGACTCTGGATCATGACTTTGTGGCAACGGCAACGCGGGCGATTGTCGGCATGGATGTGGAGCCCATCGATGTGCTCCATGGCGTGGGCAAAGTCGGTGTCAAGGTGCCGCAGTTTAGTTTCTCCCGCCTCGCCGGCGCCGATGTCCAGCTCGGGGTGGAGATGGCCTCCACCGGGGAGGTCGCCTGCTTTGGCGACAATCGCTACGAGGCCTATCTGAAGGCCATGATGTCCACGGGCTTCCAGATACCCAAGAATGCCATACTCCTCTCCATTGGCAGCTTCAAGGTGCGTTCAATCATTTAAATCAATTCAATCTAATTTAATTCAATTCAATTCAATCATTCCCCTCTCATTTTTCTCCTTCCGTCGTGCAGCACAAAATGGAACTGCTGTCATCCATTCGGGATCTGGCCAAGATGGGCTACAAGCTCTACGCTTCCATGGGCACTGGAGACTTTTATGCGGAGCACGGCGTGGATGTGAGTAAACTTTATCAGGGGTGCCACAGAAATCGCTTTCGCTTGAATTTCATACAAATTTCATACAAATTTAAGTGAAATTCAAGCGAAAGCGAAGCGAGTTTCAAACAAATTTAGGTGAAATTCAAGCGAAAGCGGTTTCAGTGGCACCCCTGTATATTTATAAATCAATATTCAATTATCCATTTGGATCTGGAGCACAAATCGCAATCTACAAAGAATTCTATGAAACTTTCATCTAGTAACTACGGGTCTTAAAATTAAGATTTCTTAAGATTTCAGATTGAAATGTTTAAGTAAACTGCGTTTTATTTAAATTCCAAAAAAACAAAATATCACATTTACCAATAATGTTGCGCTTAATTCTAATTTAGCCTTTTAAAACGAATTTCTTAAATGTTGATCTTTTTAATAATTTAACAACTTTTTTTAAATTCGAGAAAAGCACTAAGACTCATTTTAGAAAAGAAGCTGTTCAGATATTGGTCTGATATTTGAAATATATGTGTGTTTGTTTGTGTTCCAGGCACTCCAAGTAAAGTTGAAGAGAGAGAGGGCGTAAATTAACGAAGAAAGAGAGAGAGAGAACACACAGAAACGCACAGCTGATTTGAATCACAACATTTTTAGTGATGCTAGTGATAGTACATATAATTACCAGTTAAATATTTTGCTTAAGTTTAGACTTTAAACATTAACAATCTGCGTTTAAATTTGATTTGCATCTTTTTCCCATTATAAATTTCAATTAATATGTCAAAGTTGTGTCAAATAATTTGAATAGAATCGACAAAAAGGATCATCAAAAAATCGATATATTTTGATATAGGAACAATACTAGCATAAAGAAGTTGAGATTATTTAGATGAAATGTAGTTATATTTTCAATATACATATTTTTTTGATAAATTACATTTTATGAACTTAAATTTACTACAACAAACTTAAAGAAAAGAGAATATTTGGAACTACATATTTAAAGAAAAAATAATTGTAAAATTTGATTATTTGAGAATCTGTAGAGCAGCTTGACTGTAAATCTTATTTAGAACAAAGTGTGACTATACATACAGTGTGCCACTAAAGTCTTCATACCCCCTAATTTTTTCAAATTTTTGTATAATATAAAAGTTTTGATGCAGGTTTCTTAAATTAATCTTCTATTCATTTTAATTCCGTTTGAATGATAAAATGTAAAAGTCTCTTTTTCAAATTTTCCAAAGGAAAAGTTCGAATTATGGAGACTTTGACTTGTGGAATTGTTTCTTTTAAGTTTAGTTAGAGAAAAGTTCGAGTTCGTGTTGTAGAAAATTTGGGTTGCAGAAGTTCGAGTTATGGAAGTTGGACTGTACTTATAAATGGGAGACAGGGCGAAGTGGGATTCCCCTAATTGAAGGCACTCTTCAGTTTCTGTGTGTTCCGCTTGAGCAAATCGCGCAGCTCGAGATTCTGCATCAGTTGCTCCGTCTTGGAGCTGATGGCTTGGATCGCCACCGGTGAATCCAACTGGATGCGTTGCAGCAACGTTTCCAGTGTTGTGATTGCCTCCTTGGAACTGGCCACATCAGCAACAGTCGCTGTTTCTGTTTGTGGTTCTCTCTCCACGAAGATCTCATCCGTGTTTGATGCTGGCGAGGATGGGGGAGGCTGGGCAGTCTGGGGAGGAGCTAATGAGGAATGCTGCAGTGGCAAGGTGTCATCCGAGTGCAGCTGCACCACATGCTCCACGAACTTGAGGCACTTGCGATGGGAGTTGGAGCTGGAGCTAACTCGGGAACTGCCCGAGGATCTCTCGAGGCGACTGGCCGCCTGGCAGATGGACTCGGCGTAGTGCTGGGCATTCTGGGAGCAGCCCAGCTGCTGGTAGAGGCGACAGAGGCGCTGCGACTGCTCCAGATAGAGCTGGGCATGCTGAGCATTGCGAAACCACGTCGCCTTGGACAACATGGCCAGCATGTGGTCCAGCAGCAGCTCCAGAAGATTTGTGCGTCGCAGAATCTCGACGCCATCGTTGAGCTGTGGAGTTGTCGAGACGGAAACGGAGGCGGAGACGGAGGCGGATGAGTTGCTTCTCCGGCTGGAGGAAAGGGATGCTCTGGGCTGGAGCTGGAGCTGCAGCAGCGGCAGGTCGAGGGTCAGCGACTCCCCCAGGGAGCGGCGCCGCTGCTCGGCCAGCTTCAGCTGGGTCTGGGCGCGCAGGAGTTGCGTCTTGCGACGCAGCTTGCCGCGCGTGCGCTCCTGATGCAGCCGCATGCCGAGCAGACCCTCGGGATCGCTCGGGACAGGACCCTGCTCCCGCAGCCTCTCCTGCTCCGCCTGCTGCTCCGTCGGCGTAATCAGTGGATGACGCGAGAACTTGGCCTTGTGGCGCAACTGCAGATAGTCCGTGGTGACCAGCGTGTCCAGCACTTGGCCATAGTTGAGCTTGGGATAAAAGTCCGGGGCATGCTGCAGATTGCGCAGTGCCTGGAGCACATGGACGAGCGGCTGCTCCGCAATGCCCGCCATGATGGAGCGCAGCTCCATCAGCGCATCCTCGGGCACGTGCTCGAAGAGATTCCGCCGCTCGATGAAGTAGTCACTGAGATGCTTCTTGGCCAGACAGTCGACGAAGGAGCGCACGAATCGAGTCAGCTGCTCACCGAGGAACTCTTCGGTGAAGTCGTCGCCGTGTCGCTCGCAGTGCCAGAAGAGATGCGTTCGCAGCTGCTCCGTGATGTGGCCCATCGAGGGGCACTTGTCGTTGCAGAAGCTCCGCACCAGCGTCTTCAGCACCAGGAGCAACTTGAGCTGCAGCCTGCTCAGTTGGCGCTCCAGCAACTGCTCCGCCTGTGGGAAGACAATGCGCCACTCCAGCTCCCGGAAGGGATTACGCGCCCGCTTGGGCGCATATCCGGCGGGGACGACGTGGTAGCCAAGGGATTGGATGCGCTTCCTCACGGCCGCCGTTGGCCACTGGAACTTGTCGCCCGTTTGGGGATTTGTGTGCTGCGGACGCGCACGAAGATTGAACTCGAAGGCGCAATCGGGCCAGCCGTGCGGCACATGGATGGCGGGCACCAGCTCCTCCTCGGCGGTGTAGATGCTGCATCCCCGGTAGCTGGCGCTGGACAGGCGAATGTCCAGCTCCTGGGCCAGCTGCTGACGCAGTAGCTCGCCAAAGTAGTGCATAAACCGCTGCGAGCTGAGATAACATTGCTGGAGCAGCACACGACGACGCAGTTGCTCCACGCGGCATTGTCTCAACACCTGGACGGTCTCATAGCCGGAACGCTGCTCCAGTTGATTCCCCTGATCTTCCTCCGTCTCCTCCACCTCCTGCTCACTGCTCGAATCACTGGAGTCCACCTCGTCGTCGTCGCTCTGCTCCAGCCAGGCGGGCAGACAGCTGCCCAGCCGACAGATGCACTCCTCGGGCAGCACATTCCGCTTGAGTTCCACTCGTGGCAGCTTCAGCTCCTCCAAAGATCGTTGGGTATTCAGACGTGCTATGTACACGTGATCATAGTCGCCCTCATCCCAGCTGCCTCTTCTCGTTCTCGTTCCCGTTCCCGTGCTGTAGCCGGAGCTGCCGTCCGTGTAGACGCCCTCGGTGTCCATGTCGCCATCATCGCTGGGACTGTCGCCGGAGCTGCGTTGCTTTGGCGTCGCCTCGCGCAGCTTGAGACGCACATAGCCCATCCAGCGACTCTGCTCCAGCAGCTGCACGTACTGAGCACGGCACGGCGTCGTGTTGTAGTAGTCCGTCTCGAGGAGCACCTTGCACAGTGCGGATATCGAGTCGTAGTTGGCATCATCCGGTCGAGCCACGTCCACGTTCTCGAACACCACGTAGGTGAGGGGCTTCTGCAGCGGCTCAGCCGATGAAGAGGCATGGGTTTGACCCCGATCCTGATCCTGAGCCAACTGTCGATGGGGTCCATCTCTAGGGGGGAGTATATTCAACAGAATTTCATCTCAATTGGACTCGCATATTCTAGTTGTACATTTTAAAAACATGATGCGGAGGGATTTCAGCTTGTTTAGGAGAAGTTCTTAAACTCGACAATGATCGAATTGAAGATACTCTCTCCGCCCTAATTCATAATTCGCCAATAACTTCAAATCAGAACAGTTAACGTTTATGTCAATATTAATATTAATATTGAGTACACTGAACAAAAAGAACAAGTTTCTTCAAATGAAAAAAATTCGAAGTGAAGTTTATAGTTTTTCAGTGCACTCCAAACGATAAGACAACAACAAAATACATTCAGATGAGCAAAAGCAACGACGCAATACAATTGTTTTTGTTTTGCCAGCAACGAAAGTTGACGGAAAGCGGAATGTGCAAAATTGTTAGTGTAATTTCCAATCATTTTTTTGACTATCAATCGAGTTAATTAAAATATTTTTTATGAAAAACCGACATCTCATCATTGCTTAGTTTCAGAAATCTGCTCAGTTAATGTTATAACTTGAGATTTAATATAAAAATGTTTAAAATCGATAACTTGAGGCAAACAATTATTTAAACAAAATTAATTTAATTTGAATGCATCATGAATTAAAGTGTCAAACTATGATCAAAATGACACTGGAAATCGAATCAGTTTTGGAAAAGCTATGAAAGTCGCAAGTTGGTCTGAAAGGCCACGACACTTAAGAAGGCGACATTGTGACGCCAATTGGCAAAACTTAACAATTTGAGTTTTGTGAGCAAATTGAGCTAAAAAAGAGAAGTAACTCGATTGATTTTAACATTTGGATCTGGCTTGCATCACTGCTGTACTTACATGGGCTTGAAGAGCAATCGCTTGGCAACAGCCGCGTCAATGGCGCTGGCATAGATCAAACTGTGCTCGCCCAGAGTCTGGGAGCACTCACGCTGTTTGGCCAACAGCTGGTCATCGATGGCGGCCAATTCGTGCTCGAGGTGGCCAAAGAACTGGATGCCCAGCAGCAGCTGGTTGAGCAGGAACGTGTGCAGCTCCCGCTCCAGCTGATGGCTCATCTTCAGCTCCATGTTGAGCTGATGCTCCTCCCGCTGCTGCTCCAGGGTGCGGGCATAGA
This sequence comes from Drosophila limbata, assembly GCA_963924055.1. NCBI lineage: Eukaryota > Metazoa > Arthropoda > Insecta > Diptera > Drosophilidae > Drosophila > Drosophila limbata. The sequence goes on from OZ001351.1 coordinate 25,285,027, forward strand.
GGGCGCTGACGCATTCGGTGGCGCTGCTGCCGTTGCTGCCGCCGCGAAGACGCAGCTGGGAGTGGACCAAATTGTTTTTGTTGTTGCTGTTGTGACTGCGACGCCGCAGGGAGTCGCCTCCGTTTGTGGCGCCTCGTTGCTGATGTCGACGCTTCCGTGCGTTGCGCTTCTGCAATTTGGCCAACTGCCGTTGACGCTTCTCCTCCTGGCGACGACGACGATGTTGCCCACGTCGTGGCGCCTCCGCCGCCTTCAACTGCTGCAGCGGATTGGACGGCGGGTTGTGGTCCAGTCTCTTGGAGCAGGGACAGCCCATCTTCTGCGTCTGGTGAATGCTGCTCCAATTGTGACTCCCTTACAACTGATATCGATCACAATGATCGAATGACATTTTCCTGCCATTGTCGTTGATTGTCGTTTCTGTTGTCATTTCTGTTGTCTTTGATAAGATCAGCTGCACCACTTTTAGCAGCACTCCGAGCACTCGGGAGACTTTTGTTGACTCTTTCTACGCTTCCGGCTAGTCAAGTGGAGGGAACGATGTTATCAGCTTTCTGTCATGTAAACACGACAAAACACCCAAAGAAACATGCACTTGCACAGTGGGGCAGTGCTGTCAAAAACGCAAGGAATAAGATAAACTGAAAAAAGCTGAAAAATAGCCAAAGAAATTGTTGCCTCATACGCTTACCAAAAAAAACTAAGAATACAATCTAAAAAAAAACTAAAGAAACAAAAAAAATCAAACAAGGCCGAATTTTTCAATGCCTATTTAAGGGGTTTGACAACTATTGGAGACATAAAAAAGTGATTCCGGAAAAAAGTTTTTAGATTTGGTTTAGATTTCTCCATACAAAATTTTCAGTGTGCCCAGAGCAAATCATCTTAGATATAATTTATACGTACTTTAAAAAAACAATCCTAAGATTAACACATAGAGTACAAAATAAATAATAAGTAGCTTCTTGATTCTAGATAATTTTAAACAAATGTTTCAACAAAATGTTATTTTAGCTGGTTCCAGGTGCAATAACCGAAATCAAAACTTTTTTATGAAAAATCTACGAAAAGAAACTTTTAATTTAGTTGTTAATAGTACACAGTTTCTTTCTAGCAGATAGTAAAGATATCGAATAGCTGTGATTTGTATAATTAAATATTTTAAAACTATATTTTAATATGTCAGAATAAAAGTGAAATTCTGCTTCATTTTTCATAAGCATGTGCACCACTGTGCAGTTGCAGTATGTTTCGATTTAGCTGTTATTGGTATTATTCTTGTCGATGTTATTGTCCAAATAGATGTGAAATACTTTGTAGGTCCATAAATAACGATAGCTTTATTTTGCCCAGGCAAATATTTGCCAATTGCCAGTGCTTGACTTGGCCTTGACCTCGGCTTGCATTCGCCACAGTGTCCTCAATTAGCAACTGATGCGCTGTTTTCCCTTTGCAGGTGGAGTCCGTACAGTGGACATTCGATAAGACAACGCCCGATGACATCAATGGGGAACTGCGACATCTGGCCGAGTTTCTGGCCAACAAACAGTTCGATCTGGTCATTAATTTGCCCATGCGCGGTGGTGGAGTTCGCAGGTAAGCGAGAGAGTGCTCGACTGTGAGATACCCTGTAGTCAAATTTAAAATGTACCAAAATATAAATAAATTCCTATACTTTACATAATAATAAAATACAAAAAACTAAAAAAATATACAGACAATATAGCTATTGTCTGTAGTAAGTAATATTTACATCACTACATTTTTAGAATTTAAGATTTGATCACTTTTGAAAAACATTAAAGATAAAAAACGTTATCATCGGCACAGCGAAATATTGATAACTTTGCTTTGATAACACAAAGTAACTATTTTCAAAAAAAAATTTTATTTTATGTTATTTTGGAAACATCGTAAAAATAAAAATATCTAAAAAAAAAAAAGATACCGAAAAATTTCAATGAATACCACAAAATAAGTACCCAAAGTAGCAATTGTAATATGCCAAAAATTTCATTTCGGCTAATCCGAACATTTTTAAACCAAGAACAAAAAGCTTAAGTTGTCAAAAATCTAAATGTTCTTTAAGCAATAGTTGTTTTTTTAAATAATACAAACATAATATATAAAACAAAATGGTTTTACGCTGGTTTGTTTGTTCATGGATGAGACTAACCAAATAATTCCTCTTTTTGCTTCTTGCTTCCATTAATTTTTGTAGAAAATAAGTGTATTTTCAATGGCCGAAAACAGTCGTCGGAGTGTTTGGCGCTTAGCTCATCTTCAACTTTGTTTCAATTTCTTTTATTTAAGATAAAAACCATATTGAAAGCATATTTAATGTATATTAATAATTTGAAGTAAAAATGTGTGTAAAAAGTGTAACGACCGCAACAGACAAAAATTAAAATTTGCATTTAAAGAGACTTCTTATCATTATATGCTCAGCTGGATTGATATGATCATATATTCCACTGTATTTGGTGTATTTTGATATTTTTTTTTTTATTATGCGAAATTCGCTAAAAAAAATGTGAAAACCTCAAACCGACTTCTATTCTTTGTAACGGCCGCAACGGAACATTAAGCAAACTTAACTTTCTTTTAAAAATAGTAAGACTGTTATCTTTAAATAGGTTTAAAAGTACTCCCAAAGAACTAAATTTTCTAGAAAATTGCATTTAATTGCATTCATCTGAACGAGAGTTGTATCAGTTATAACATGAAAATATCCGTGCAAATGTAACGTTCGCAACGCTGGATTAGCCCATATATTAAAAAAAATAAATAAAAAAAAGTATACCCTACTTATTTCCAGTATATAACACCAGGAATAAGTATATCTGAGATATTCGCATTCATTCAGATATTTTGTCTATGTTTTCTTGATTGCCATCCCTGACTTAGTGTCCGAAAAAATACCACAAAATACCAAAAGTGCCTAATATACCAAAGCTCTCAGATATACACATAGGAAAAAAAATAAAATAAAATACGAGGAATACTCAGGATACTCCAGCCAGAAATAGAACATCTCCGATTTTCGCATTCATTTAGATAAGATTTGAATTAATTTTGATAATTTTGATTTTTAGAGTGTCCTCGTTTATGACCCATGGCTATCGCACACGCCGCCTGGCCGTGGACTATTCGATTCCATTGGTGACGGACGTCAAGTGCACGAAGCTGTTGGTGGAATCGATGCGGGTGACGGGTCGCAATCCGGGCATGAAGACGCACACGGACTGCATGACGTCGCGTCGGATTGTCAAGTTGCCGGGCTTCATCGATGTCCATGTGCATCTGCGGGAACCAGGAGCGACGCACAAGGAGGACTTTGCCAGCGGGACGGCCGCAGCGTTGGCCGGAGGCGTCACCATGGTCTGTGCCATGCCCAATACCAATCCCTCGATCGTGGATCGCGATACGTTCAATCAGTTCCGGGAGTTGGCCCGATTGGGAGCCCGATGCGATTACGCTTTGTATGTTGGCGCCTCGGACAACAACTGGGAGCACGTCCATGAGCTGGCGACGCAGGCGTGTGGCCTGAAGATGTATCTGAATGATACCTTTGGCACCTTGCGGCTGAGTGACATGGCCGCCTGGCAGCGGCATCTCTCCCGCTGGCCCAAGCGGGCGCCCATCGTTTGCCATGCGGAGCGACAGAGCATGGCAGCCGTGATGCTCCTGGCCCACCTCCTGGAGCGTCCCGTTCACATCTGCCATGTGGCCCGGAAGGAGGAGATCCAATTGATACGCGCCGCCAAGGAGAAAGGAATGCGTGTCACCTGCGAGGTCTGTCCGCATCATTTATTCCTGAGCACACGGGATTTGGAACGTCTGGGAGCGGGCATGGCTGAGGTGCGTCCACTGCTCTGTTCGCCGGAGGATCAGGAGGCACTCTGGGAGCACATGGAGTACATTGATGTGTTTGCCACGGATCATGCTCCGCATACGCTCGAGGAGAAGCAATCGGAGCGTCCACCGCCGGGATTCCCCGGGCTGGAGACAATTTTACCCCTGTTATTGCAGGCGGTGCACGAGGGTCGCCTGACCATGGAGGACATTAAGCGAAAGTTCTATCGCAATCCAAGGGCTATCTTCAATCTGCCGGAGCAGCCGCAGACCTATGTGGAGATCGACCTGGACGAGGAGTGGACGATCAGCAACAATGAGCTGAAGACCAAGGCCCGTTGGTCGCCCTTCAACGGCACCAAGGTCAAGGGTCGCGTCCACCGAGTCGTGCTCCGTGGCGAGGTCGCCTTCATCGATGGCCAGGTGCTCGTCCAACCCGGTTACGGTCAGAATGTGCGTGCCAAGATCCCGCTGCCACAAAAATCCGAGACGGAGGGCAACGATCTGCCCAGCGACACGGATGTCAATGACACCTTTGCTCGTCTCCTTACCGAAGGCTCCGGCGCCGGAACCGGATCCCGTTCGACCACTGTGCACTTTGAGGATGACGCCTCGAGCACTTCACCGGCGGCTGGAAGCTTCCTGCGTCCGGTGTCGCCATCGCCACGACTGCGTCTCGACTCCTCCAGCAATGCAACGCTCAAGGAGTACTTGCAGAAGAATTCACCCAATCCCGTGGCCCATTGCCTGGTTGGCAAGCACGTCATCTCTGTGGACATGTTTGGCAAGGAGCATCTCAACGACATCTTCAATCTGGCCCAGCTGCTCAAGTCGCGTGTGACCAAGGATCGTCCAGTGGACGATCTGCTGCGTGGCAAAATCATGGCCAGCATCTTCTACGAGGTGAGCACGCGGACGCAGTGCAGCTTTGGTGCCGCGATGCAGCGGCTGGGCGGGCATGTCATCAACATGGACCAGGTCACATCCTCGGTGAAGAAGGGCGAGACCCTCGAGGATAGCATCAAGGTGATGGCCAGCTATGCGGATGTCCTGGTGCTCCGTCATCCCGAGCCAGGTGCAGTGGAAGTAAGTATTTCTTTATTTCATTTTTAACCAGGGATTAAAACCGAAAGGAATATCGGTTTCAGTTACGGTTTCGGTTATGTTCGCATTTCGGTTATCGGTTACGCAAAATCTTTGAATAAAGGTTTCGTAACGGTGAACCGGTTTTTGTATGTATCGGTTTTGAAATACCGGTATGGTTTCGGTTCACAAAAAAATTTTTTTTTGCAAAAAATATAGGTATATTAATATTATAATAATAATAATTAAAAATGTATTACTTTCTTAAATTTTCAATAACACATTTCTTTCATATATTCTTCAGTTTATTTTAAATTTATTTTATTTGCGCATATTCAGTGCTATGAAAATTCGATCATGAATATCAAAAATAAAAATTGAAAATTAAACATAAGAAAATTAAAATCAAAAATCATAATAAAAAATGAGAAAAAATATTTTTTTTAATGTATAAAAAACCGAAATTAACCCTTATAAATGAAACGGTTACTAAACGGTTATTTCGGTTTACAGAATTTCGGTATTAAGGTTTCGGTCAAATGAAAGTTTTTTTTTTCGGTTACGGTTTCAGTTACGGTTTTAAATTTGAATCGGTTTTTACCGGTTAAAGGTTACGGTTTCGGTTAGGGTTTTAATCCCTGTTTTTAACTATTTATTGATATATCGTCGACTAAAAACTAACAACAAAATATGTGCGGTAAAAAAAGAAAAAAAAAATCCAAGAATAAAATTTGAGCAATCCAAAATAAGGAATCATAAATTAGGAATTTCAACTAAGAAAAATCTTAATAAAATATTTTTATTTTGGCTTTTCCTAAACTTTGTTTTCTGAATTTTTGTTTTCCCAATTTTGTCTACGTAATTTTGGATTCCTAATAACTGTATTCCTAATTTTTTCTTCCTAATTTCGGATTCGTAATTTTGAATTCCTAAAACTCTATTCCTAATTTTGGATTCCTAATTTTTTTCCTCCGAATTTTCATATTCTGAGTAATATTTTTCGACATTCGTATATAGAATCAATATATGTATTTGCAAGCTCACGCTGACGGCGACTTTTTTATTTATTACTCGCACATTTGGACAGACTGATGGGACTGAATAAAAAATACATAATATATGTATATATAATAGAAAATATTGAAAGAATAATAAAGTCATTTTCAATATATTTTTAATTGATTCAGCATTTGTTGTCGTAGAAGAGTCCACTAAAACTATAACTAATAGATCGAATCCTTGATTTTTGCATAATATAGCGTGCCGCTTCCTTCTCCCGGAAACCGTTGATCAATGCCGGCGACGGCGTCGGGGAGCATCCGACACAGGCGTTGCTGGACGTGTTCACCATACGTGAGGAAATCGGTACCGTCAACGGACTGACCATCACCATGGTCGGGGATCTGAAGAATGGACGCACTGTGCACTCACTGGCACGCCTCCTCACACTGTACAATGTCACGCTGCAGTATGTGGCGCCTCCGGGTCTGGGCATGCCCGATGCCATCATGCGGTATCTGGATCAACGGGGCGTCACCCAAAGGACCTTCGATAGCATCGAGCAGGCGCTGCCCAGCACCGATGTCCTCTACATGACGCGCATTCAGCGTGAACGCTTCCAGACTCAGGAGGAATACAAACGAGTAAGAAAACATTTTTTTTTTTTTTTTAAAAAAAAAAGAACATTAAATTTTAAAAAACCAAAATTAAGCTGAAAAACAAAAGAATTATAAATAGGAAATTCAACTAAGAAATATTTTGAGAGTACAAAAATTAGAGAAAAAAAAAGAATTTGTAGGACAAAAATTAGAAGAAAAAAAAACAAAATAAGCAATATTTCATTAAAAATCGCTATTTATCCAGTAATATTTCAATTTATTAACTATATTCCTTTCACAATCGCGCAAGTTTTAATAAAATATTTTTGATTTTGGTTTCACATTATTTATTTCCATATTAAATGCTTTCTAGTTTTGTTTTCTTAATTTTTATTTCCAAGTTTTGGTATTCTTAGTATTATTTTTCGGCAATCGCTTAGGAAATCCAGAAGAGATTCAAATTGAAATTAACGCTATGCTTATTTTCTTGCAGTGCTGTGGTCACTTTATCGTCACTCCCAAGTTGATGACGCGGGCTAATAAGCGCACCATTGTGTTGCATCCACTGCCACGTGTGGAGGAGATTAGCCGCGACTTTGATTCGGATCCACGTGCCGCGTATTTCCGTCAGGCCGAGTATGGAATGTACATTCGCATGTCGCTGCTGGCCATGGTCGTGGGATGTCGCAGCACAGCGCTTTGAGCGCATTTACAACTTCAATTAACCATTCATTTTTTCTACATTTTTCTACATTTGTAAATATGTGATAAGTATAAATATATAAACGGCAAAAGCACGTTGTTGTTTTGACACAATTATTGCTTGTTTTCTAATTTAAATTTCTCAAATTGCAATAAGTTGTATAACTTTATCGATATTACGCGTTGATCAATTTCAATCACGGCTCCACACTGTTATCGACTTTGCGCCTTGTTTCATATTCAATCATTGCTCCACACGCCATTGTTGAGTAAGTTATCGACTTGGCGCATCGATAAACTTAAGCATTACTAGACGCCCACACTTTAAAGTATGGCAACTTTGTTATCAATTCAAATCATGCAATATGTAAATATATTTATATACAAAGGATGATTACATATACATAAAAAAAAGGAAGATAATTTTATTATAATATCGTTTCGCTTAATTCTCTAAGTGGTCAGTCTCATGTGTTCACAAACATCACGTGCATTCGCAGCGCTATTAAATAATTGATTAATAATAGCTTAATAGCGCTCCACAATTATTGTTGTGGGACGTTGAATCGCCTTATCCTTATCATCGACGTTCAGGGTCAGTGTGCTCTCCGCAAATGCGGCATTCAAATGCCCGGCAAGTTGAGGCTGCGACATTTCCACACTTGTCATTGCCACAACGCTGGCGATTGTTGTTGTTGTTGTTTTCTGCTGCTCCTGTTGCTGCTTCTTGCTGTGGATGTGAATGGGGATGCGTCAAATAAAGTTGTATCCTTTAGGTGCTAAATCTTATATGGATTACTCACGTTTTATGCTTGCGACAGGCCACCATGGAAACGAGCACGGCCAGTATTATGATGGCTGCCAATAGGCCAGACAAACCTGCCACCATGGTCATCATGCCGTGTGGTTCCCCGTCGGAGGTCACCTTTGTGACTGCACCAGAGGGAGCGAGGAAGAGAGAGAGAAAAAAATATGTGCTGTTGTTCAAATAACTGCTTGACAAAAACATAAGAAAAACCAATTTTTTTTTAAATTTTTACAAATAGTTTAACCAACTGGATTTTTTTATTTTTCTTTCTACTAAAGAAGAAAAGAAACTAAAAAAATATCAATAAAATGTAGAGTAATACCGAAGAAAATTTTTTTTTTTTTTTACAAAATAAATTTGCGTATTTTGGACTTTGTCAAAGAGTCACCTTTGTGACTGCACGTGTGGAAGCGAGAGAGAGAGGAAAATATGTACTGTAAGGCAAGTAACTGTTGTGACAAAAAGAATAAATTTTCAACATTTTATTTTTTAAAATAGTTTAGCCGAATGGATTATTTTAATTTTGTTCACTTGCTCTAAGAACCATAAAATGTTAAAATCGTCAAAACAAAAATTGAGTTCCCGATCACTGCGGACGGCAGTCCGCGCTAGTGACGAAAGCAGCACGAAGGGTGCGAAAGGCGACTAGCATATATACACAGGAAGAATGGAAAATTTGCTATGACTGTCCGATCAGGTCGAGTTATATACCGATCGAAAGGTATCAATAAAACTTACAAATGTGCATACTAAGACTTTTGAAAACTCACCTGGCTCGTGAGATAAACAGGTGTAAGTGGGAGGGGCAAAATTTAAACGATTGGAGCAAATGGGGCCGTTGGAGCCTTTCTGAATTTTTTTATATTTTTTTACTATTCTAATGAAAAATACGCGTCGAATGACACCTCGATCCTCAAAATCCGACCACTGGTTCAAAAGATAATTAATTTTGAAATTTTTAGTGGCCTTCCGAAAATGAGATGAAAAGTCAGTTTGTCTGTTTGTCTGTTTGTCTGTTTGTTTGTTTGGATCAAATCGTTAATTTAGCTTAAAAGTTTGAATGAGGACTTGTTCCCGCCCAAAAATATAGAAACGTTTGTTCTACGACTTTTTCGAAAAATCGCTAGTTTAGCGGGAAATCGCTAAAAACCGCTAAAATTGAAACCCCTATAGCATCCAAACGATAGAAGCTACAGATGTGATATATACATCGTTGAAAAGGTATTTTGAAGGGCTTTTAGTCATACCTTCAAAGTTTTTTTTTAAAGTAAAAAGGTAAACAGCTACAGGTGAAATAAGGTATTTTTTTCCACATTTTAGCGATTTAAGAAAAATCTACACATCAAATCACTTAAAAATATGTTATATGTTATAGGCAATTTTATTCCGCGTCTTTTGACATATAACACATATCTGTCAAAATTCGTTTGGGCAAGATATTACATATTAACTGAATATACCTTTTACCTTTACACTACTGCTTGTACATATGCAGTATGTACACTGCTTGCAGCGTAATGCGGAAATAAAATGCTTGCAAGTGGTGAATTCTTTTAGCGGCAGATAAATCATTTTATAATCAAAATATAGAAACGTTTGTTTTACGACTTTTTCGAAAAATCGCTAGTTTAGCGGGAAATCGCTAAAAAACGCTAAAATTGAAACCCCCATAGCATCCAAGCGATAAAAGCTACAGATGTGATCTATATATCGTTGAAAAGGTATTTCAAAGGGCTGTTAGGCATACTTTGAACTTTTTTAAGTTAAAAGGTAAACAGCTACAGGTGAAATAAGGTATTTTTTCCTACATTTTGGCGATTTTGAGAAAACGCTAGTAATGATTTTTTCTAATTTTGCATGTATGTTTGTAAAAGGAACTAGTGTTGCCAGACAGTTTGTTTTTGCTTGTACAAACAATAAACACCTTTTGACAAAGTTGTACCGTCAACAAATATTGCAATTTTCAAAATTTCTGATATCTTATAAAAAAAACCTCTTTACGAGGTAAAAGTCTAGTGACGAAATCATTTTCATGCACCAAAATTTCTGATATCCAATTTTGTGACGAATAATATTAAGGTTTACTTATAAATTACTAAAAAAAAATATTGTCACTCGGCACTGCGCAAAAAATAAATATTTATTAGATATGAAGAAATTAGCGCAATGTGCCGAGTGACAATATTTTTTTTTAGTAATTTATAAGTAAACCTTAATATTATTCGTCACAAAATTGGATATCAGAAATTTTGGTGCATGAAAATGATTTCGTCACTAGACTTTTACCTCGTAAAGAGGTTTTTTTTATAAGATATATAATATTGTCAAAAAAATGATCGAGTTAAAATACTTGAAAAATGTTTCCGCTAAAATCGAGTTGACTTTTTCGATGGACTTTAAATAATCTTTAATAAAAAAAAATATAAAAAAAAGGGTAACAGAGATAAGTTTTTTGTTCGGAGTTTGTCAAAATAGTTACTTGACATAGTGTATGCACAAATTGTATGTGAAAGTGTTCCAGTTTTGCGTATGCCCCGAAGGCCTGACTCATGGATGCGTTCGCAGTCTCGCAGTCTAGCTTCGACTCTCGACTCTCGACTATCGACAATGACTCTCAGTCTCTGACTCTCTGTATGTCTCATGGCCAAATTGTTGTTGACTGGCGTTGAACTTCAACTTGTTGATAATCGGTGATTGGCTGAATGCCGGCAGGTGTCTGCTTTATTTACCTCACCCCATTCTTAATTCGGGGCAGGCAGTGGAAGGTGGAAGGTGGAAGCTGGAGGACATTGTCGCACCGCCAACACAAAACACAAACGCACTTCCGCCATCGCCTGGTCACTTTCTAAGCCGGAAGCTATTTGTGTGTAGACTTACTTGAATCTTCGACGACAAAACGCTTGCTGTTGGGAGACGTCGACGCCTGCATGTAACTCTCCAGCTCCATTTTAAATTGCAATTGCTGCTGCTGACCGTCTGTCTGTGCTAGAAACAGAGAAACAAAAGACCATGAAATACTTGACCAAATATTAAATTAGGTTTTGACTGCAACCACAGTAAGGCAAAAAGAAGTAAGAAAGCTTTAGCTAAGAGTGCCTGACGACGAGATACCCTGGTTCAATCGCTTAGGTACTTTCATACTTATTATGTGTACTTATTATATAAAATTAAAGAAAAACTTGATCTGCCTGCATATACTAGTGTGTATGTAACTATACGGAGTCTGCATACCAAATTTGGTGCTTCTAGCTCTTGACAGCACTGAAATTCTGTTATTCAAACGGATTCCATTAGACAAAGAAGCCTAAAACATTTGATTTGATTTTATTTTAATTGAAAAATCGTACTCGAGTTGCATATGGATTGATTTTATCCCGTAATCCCGGATTTTATCTTCTGTTTAACTTTAAAATCTGTCTAAAATTTAGTGCTTCTAGCTCTTATCGGCTCTGAGATTCTTCTGTTCAAACGGATGGACGGACTCTACAGTTGATGTTTATGAAGGGTATATATGCTCTTTGGGAACTGCCACGCCTCCCTCCGCCTGCTTCAACTTTATATAAAATAACACTTTTTATAATAACAAGTCGAATAGTTTATCTATGTAAAGTTTGTTGAAAATTAACCCAGTTGCAGCAACCGCTGCCCACGGCCACGCTCGACTTCATCCGATTGTTGGCCAATCTCTTGCTACTGGCGCCTCTCTCCCTCCCCTCTGACCACAGCCCTCTGAAACCCCCCTCCGATTGTACCTCTCCAATTGTGAGCCAGTTGCAAGACTTTGAGCATTGTGCTAATTAATTGATTTTCTCAGCGTTTTTAAATCCCCTTATCAGCTAGCAACAAAAACAACAACAACGACAAGTTTCAGTTTCGTTTGTTGTTCATTCAGTTATTATTGTTATTGTTGAGGCAGCTGCCGTCAGTGATTTATTTGGCTTTAATTAATTTTTATTTAATTGTTTAAAGTACGCATCAAATGCGAATCATTCAACTCGCCAAATCGTGAAAGTGTTTCCTCTCCATTAAAACACTACACTACAAGTGAATTGATTTTAAAACTAATTAAAGCTCATAAAATTGCTTTGGCAAATTACAAAATATAAATATCTCATAATTTATTTTCCAAAAAACCAAACTATTTTTTTTAATTATATTTTCTTATATTATTTTATTTAGTTTTTTATTTATTTTTTTATTTTTTGTGTCAAAAGAGTTAATTGAGTGTTATAAGCCCCATAACATTGCCCTTACTCAATCGACAAACAGTTCGGGAAACCAGCTGAGAAATCACTTTAACTGTCTATCAAGTGAAATACGTTATCACATATGTTAATGTTATGGCTAACTGAATATTCGATTAACCTTTTTTATACCATATATCACGTGTGCATTAATTGCCCAAGAGCCACTTGACCAGTTTTCGACACCACTAATGGCCAAGAAAAAGACGCAACACGTGCTCAGGTTGAAGACACTTTTGAATGAAGATGAAATAAATAAGCCGAAAATCGAAACTGTTAAACAGTCTGGGGAAATTTGAATTTAGAGAGAAACTCAAGTGCGAACTCTGAATTTACAACAAGCGTCGAAAAAAGTAAATTGATCTCTATTTTATTGTTTAATTTCAAACTAATTATTGAACATTAAAAACCTAATTTAAGTTCGTGAAACACGTGAAAATAAAGCATATAATTATTAAATATTAAATTATGAAATACATTTTTTTTTTTTTAATAAAAAAAAATTTTTTTTCTTAATCTGAATTGAAAAGTTAAGAAATAATAAGCAAAACAAGTTTCAATTCTTATATCCAAACCATAGAAAACCTCATACAAATATTGCTCTTATAGTAAAAATTTATAATAAAAAGAATAGCCCAACTTAATCTTGTGTATCTATATAGTAATATTTTGTTATTTCTTATTTTTTTTTTTTGCTCATTACTCCAATTTGCGCTCCCTGTGTTAAAGTCCATAAACAAGTTGAGTTACTAGCAGATTATAATTTTTTGTACAAATTTATTAGCGCCCAGTAATTTTATCTGCGAAGCCAAGTAAAAATCAATTAGAAACGTGAATTGAGTGCACAAATTGCAGCTGTTCTGATAGTCGGGTTTTCACTGTACCTGCTTGTGGTATGGATGCGGAAACCAAAAGAGAATTTTACCAGTTCCTGAGCAGAATTGTTAACTTGGGTTGGGGGTAAATGACACGCGCTCTGTTTTGTTGATCTGTGTAGTGTGTTTTATGGTATTTGCATGATTTGCATTTAAATAAAATAACTATCGAAATGTTTATAAATACATATGTATAGTATGTATGTATGTACAAAAGTCTATTGTGATATAAGAGAAATGCCAACTTCGCGACGAGCTCACATAGAACATGATGTGTCCCAGCTAATCTGAGATCCGCTCAGAGCTTGGAATTGAAATTGAAATGGGAATGGGAATGGGAATGAGGTGGGGAGCTGAGCAGGAGTGGGGAGGGGAGTGGCCAGGCTGTGAGCTAGGGTAAGAGAGGGTCGCTTGTCATATGAAAGAATGTTGTTGCTAGCGGGCGAAATTGTTGGAGAAATGCGAGCACGAGTTTTGCAGCTATCACGATGAGATTGTTTTTTTTTTTTTTTTTTTGTATTATTATTATTATTTATAGTTTAATTTTAATTTATTTAATCAGTTGTGGTTGAGGCGATTTGCAAGTTAATTGCACAAATTAGTGGTTATAAATAACAGAAAACGGGACTGGGAGTGGGAAGTGGAAAGTGGAAGTGTGGAAGTATTGCAAGTTATCATATAACATAGTCACATGTCTCCCATTTGTGATTTGCACTATAGAAACAATGCGAATTCAAATGTATTGCAAATCGCATCTAAGTCGAGCAACCCTTTTAAAAATTATTCAATTATTGATATGTATGTCATATAAGCTCGTTCCGATTTAGCGAGAAATGTCATATATAACCTGATATATGGTAAGTTCTAATCAAAAACAAACATTTATTTACTCTACAAATTTTATAACATTTGTTAATTTCTTTTAAAAAATTACACGAATCAATTTGCATATAATACCTTGAAAATAAACATTTGAATACATAAACTCAATTTTCGACTGATCGTTTAGTTCAAAATTCACCAAGTTCTGTCAGAATGAGCAAGAAGTAAGATTCCAATATCTCAAGAAAAAGGGGCAACAATCCAACCCTTAGCAGGTTTTATTAAGCTTTAAAACTGTGAAATTATTCTTAAATCTTGAATAAAAAACTGCATAATATAAATAAATAGAAAGTACGTAAACAGATCAAAAACTAACCGATATTTTTAATCAAAATATTGTCTTTTGAAATTTTTATTTTATTTTATTTTATAATATTAATATTTTCATATAAAACTAAGAATTTTCGTAGGAAAAATGCTTCGAGAACTTAAAATTGATTAGTGTACACGAATTTGAATATGGATAATTCTGTCTCAATATTCCTTTATTTTATATTTTTTCAAAAATTCCTTTAAATCAAATTAAAAAGTATAAAGTTTAGATAAAATCCTGGGATTTGGTATGCAAATTGTATATCAGCACAAAAACTTACAATATGATCCCATAAAAGGCACTCAAGTTATTCAAAAATTTGCCAATAAGCAGAAACATTTCACATAATCTCAGAAGAAATGATATTAAATATTAAATTTTGGAGTTCTTCACTTCCTGCACTGGAAACCGACTTGCCAAATCTGTGGCCAATTGTTGATCTACTTTCGCTGTTCTGACTGAGCTTGTGATGCTTGAGCACACACTTGACCAATTGACCAACTGATTTCGACGAACTCCAATTGAAAAGTTTTACTCACAAGCACACAAGTTTACCGTAAGTTTTGTTGTCAATTGGTTTCTTGGCGCTTGGTATTTTTTTTATTGCTAAATTTGAAACTGTGAACTGATGTCGACGACACTCGGCGTACAACTAATGCGGTCTACGTAAAGCCAAAACGTAACTTTCGATTGCGCCAAAAGCGAACAGCAGCAACAACAATAACATCAACAGAAACGCTGACTGCGACGCCGACGCCGACGCCGACAGAGATGCCAACGACGACGGCATCGTTGAAGTCGACGTTGCAGCTCAGAGACGAATCGGAATCGGAATCGTAAATGAAATCGGAACTTGTAGTTGAGTAGCTCCGACCTAATAAGTGTATGGAAATTCAGATTCCGACTCCGTTTCATTTTCGGATATAATTTTAATTTTTAATTGAAATGTTAGCAACGTTATGTAACTGGAGCCAAGCGAACTGAACGATTGAAAGCGATGCCAACACTCAATGTCAAGGCATCCGATGCAGCCGAGCGGTTATTGTTATTATTATTGCGGCATCTCAGCAAACTCTTCACATTACTCATACGCCCGAGTCGCCCGAATCGAAGACGATGACGTCGCCAATGACATGAATTTTCGATTTTCGATTTCCAACCAACTGATAAGGTGCGGACCCGGAACAAGGCATTGCAAAAGAGCAAGATTCCACCTCTATGCGTGAGTACACCGAAAAAAAAAATGCATTCTAAAATTGAAGTTTAAAATTCTTGATATTAGAATGTATTGTTTTTAAGTTGAATTACTGAAATTATTGAAATTACAACCAATCATTAAAGTAGTCAAAAAAATCTACAACATTTCACTGAACATACTTCTACAGTGCTCCGATAGTCCAAATATTTGCAGAGAAGCTATTGAAAAATCGTACATGAATTAAGTACAGTTGAACTTCCATAACTCGAACCTCTTTAACTCGAACTTTTCTCTAACTCGAGCTAAATGAGTGGCAGTAAAATTAAAAAACTTAGGAAAAAGAACTCTATAAGTCGAATATCTCCATAACTCGAACCTTTTCTTTGGATAATGGTGATTCGAGCTAAGAAAATCTGGGATTACCGAACTTATACCGGCATTCCGAATACTTTTTTTTCCGTGTAGAATACATCTGCCCCCATCCATCTTCGTGGCTCGCCAGTTAAGCAAATGTTTTCCATTAAACCAACAGCTGTTTTCCCTGTTTTCCCAACTATTTGCCGTTTGGCTGAATCACTTGCAAACAGTTGGCATCAAGTCATGTTTTCACTTCTCAAGCTGAATCCTCAAACACATCCGGACAAGTTTTATTTAAATTCCAGACAAACTAAAAATAATTATTAATCGATACTATGCATAAACAGTAATAATTAAATTAGTGACAACATTTACCTATAATTGAAGTTTAATTTACTTAGTTGATGATAAAAACCTCTTGCAATTCATATAATCCGAATTGAGAATGATATAACTTAACAACATTTTTGACTGCTAAGCCAAATTAAATTTGTGTCTGCTAAACTCAATTCTTAAACATTAACTAAAAGAAAAGCCGGTTACTTAAAGGCTTCAAGGATTTATAAATATACTACAAAATTCGGTAAATCTCTAAAATTTCATACTTTTAATTTGACATACATATGTACATAACACAAATTTTAAAATGTTTTTTTTTGTTAATTATTTTTTACGACTTTTGTCAAATAAAATTCTAGTCTAATAGTGATTGTTGTTGTTGCTGATTTTAAGTATCTGTATCTGTATCTGAGTCTGTCGCCTGAGCACTTATAGATAAACAACAAATGTTTACAGTTCTATTCGCCTAAACAATGAAAAGTACTTGCGTTCACATCTAGTTTTTCATTTCAAAATAAAAGCAATTGTCAATTAAATTTACACTTGACAAACTACGAATATTACTTGGTATTGAATGCTGGTTCGATGGTTTGCTTCTAACACGAGCTAGAAAGTGAATTGAATTATTGAATAATCAGCTACATCTTTTTAAAAATATTACTCCAGGTGTATACATATTTCCAATAGAAACAGATACATTTACATATTTCAGTGCACAAAAGGAAATTGGTTAGCCTAGGAAAAATTATGAATAAATATTTTTAGAGACATTTTGTTTTCTATGTAATCATTTTTTTAAATTTGAATAATCTTTCAGCTAGTAAAGGTTCTTAAACTAAATGTCAGACTACAATATTTAGATTTTATTAGCTTCATTGTTATTCATATTAGGTCTTCACTTAAAAAGTTTAATAAACATTATTCTTTGTATAATTAGTATGTAAGCTTTACGATTTCTTAATGCAGAAAATGCATATTTTTGTATGAATATGAATGGACTTTCGGGTATTCACATTTATTTTCAGTTGAATTTCATTTCATTTCCAGCGGAATTGAAATGCACAACAGGCCTGTTTTCTTAGCTTTTTCCCTGTGTAATTCCACATACAGAAATATAAATATTATTTATATGTGTACATCTGTCATATATGTGAATGAATGCTTGCATGACGTTCAAGAATATATGTATATATATATATATATATTTATTTTCTTTTATTTTCAGCATGCGTATTCGGAATCCCATTCAAAGATTGCGCTAATGCGTAATACTCGATAGCTGGGTCTGTTCTAATGCCAAATTCGTTATTGGCACGAGTACATGCGAGTACCCGAGATACTCGTACTTATAGTACATATGTATCTACATATTTACACTTGCATTTATCGATTGAAATGTGCATAAATCCATCTTTATTAGACATTTAAATACGTGAAGTTCCCATATCACGGGCAAAGTTCAAATTGTTTTTTTGCCCTTTCCGATGGCATTTCAAAACTGGAGCAAAAACTTAATCTGGTTTTTTTTTTAGGGAAACACAACGAGCAGACACAATTTGCATTTGTTTTTCTGTGTTTTTACTGCACTGATTACTGCAGCTGTTGTTGTTGTTGTTACAACTGTAATTATTGCCATACAAAAATTGGACACATACTCGAAAAAAAAAGTGGCAATCGTTATTTTTCATTTTCAATCAGCAACTGCAGCAAAAGTTTCTCGGCGTTTCTGTTGTAAATATTAATACCACAACAGCAGATTACAGAATCTGTTTATGCATGTAAGTATGCACGCTTAATGCAATTTTAAAACAAAATGTTAAACACTTGCGATTCTCAATTTGTCTCGTTTTTGGGCTCATGCGAACTGAAAACTGAAAGCCGCCTCTCGCCGCGCATGGGAGGCCGTTAAATGAACACAACAATTTCGGAAACAAATGCCTCACTACATATACGATTTTTTTTAATTTTATTTTGGTTTTTTTCTTTATAAATAACTAGAGAATATAAACGAATATGTATCGTATCTATATGTATGTACATATGTAGACATGTATATGTTATAAGTATTTGTGGATGCGTCTCCTTTTGTTTGTTTGGCGTCATTACAAAACAAAAACGATAAACATGTGAATAACAAAGGAGAAATGCTGCAAATATTTGGCTCAATTAATCATATTTTGGTTATACTATGAATAAACTATTCAAGCTTTACATAGCTTTTGTGTTGATTAGACCCTGTACCTAAACAATTCTAAGCGTTTATCAAGTCTGTCAAAAGCGAAATGTTCGTAACAAGTTTAAAAAAAGCCGAGCATTTAAAACTCAGAGAAGTTTTCGTATTTGTAGTTTTAGTTGTAATTTGTTGATTGTAATTTATTATTTTAAATTTTAGCTGCTATGTTTAAAATAAGTACAGGGTCTTCAACAGTCGAGTTTGTGACGAAATGTGTGAGGGCGATTAGTGTTCGAATATTAATTATATCTCTAACTATTGCTTTTATTCATTAGGTCGCCGCTGGCTCAAGGTGTGTTTTCCTAAGTTGTTAATTAATTAAAATTTATGCAACTTTTTTATTTGACTTATTTAACTTGTGAGTAGTTGAATTTGCACAGCCTCAAAAATGTCATTTTTAACGCGATTTTAAAGTGCTTTGAAGCTATGCAAATTTAAATATAACATTAAGAGAAAAAACTGTTTTTTTTTTTTAGTTTTGGGTGCATTAAAGCTAAGCTTTATTTTATAGCTTTTTTTATTATATTTAACTTTTTGCAATTCTGGCTTGTTTTAACAGTCAAATATAACGATAACATGCCAGGATCTTTGTCGCCCTGGCAGTGATTGCAGTTATCGAAATCGATAAATGCGCTTTGGTTCCGCATAGCAGCCAACTTAACTGCTGCGCAGTCGCTGCGTCTCCAGTTTGCACGTGCAAAAATCGTGACAGATTTGGCAAATTGCCGGCAACGACTACAGCTAAATGCGAGAATATCAACAAAAGTTAATAACGTAAATATTGATGTGCATGCATACATACACACACATTAAATAAATGTATGTATGTATGTTTGTATGTATGCACATATGGAAATGCAACGGTTTCAATTGTTACAACATTCTGAAGCGTCGCAGTCGTTTCGTCGTCTCGCTTCGCTGCCTTCGTTGACGTCAAATTCAAATTCTCAGTTGGCTATTGTGATGCTCTAGCAACAACAACAACAACAACAACAGTCGCAGTCGCAGCAGTGACAACAATAATTGATTTTGATAACAGCCAAGTTAATTTAATTGTCAAAAAGCTTGCCGCCCACTAACACAGACATCACATTTATCCTTCCCCTCGCCCTCTGCCCGTCTGTGTGTCTGTTGTCCACACCCACAAAATTCAAATTGTCGTTGCGGCTGATAAATTGCACTAATCGCTCCGGTGCCGACGGCAGTTTAGTTGCTTTGTTAATGTTTAGTCCGACTCCGTCTCTGTCTCCGTCTCTAGCTGTCTCGCTCCCCCTGAGCACGACTTGAAAGCTCAATAAACAGTAAAGTAAAACGAAGCTTAAGTGCCGTTATTGAAATGCGAGCAGCTACGTACAGTGGCTCTGGGATAATTTGACCCACTGCATTTTTAACATTTAAAAAATATAAGAAAAAGTTAAATAAATTATATTGCCTAAATTTTAACATTAATGACCAAAATTAAGATTTTCTTCTCATTAAAAGATAAATTGATATAACATTTGTAATACGTAAGAGTTGTGGGCCAAACAAGCTGTTAGACACTGTATGTACATTTAAAGTGTGTGCTAAATACTGAGTATCAAATCCATTTACTTTATTTATTTGTTTGTCACTACAGAAATTGATGAGTCGCTTCCTGTTGAGGAAGGGGCAGCGAATGTTGATAGTAATTTTCCAAAATTTATTGTCCATTTGAAAAACAACAAACTGCAAAGGTATTGCAAGTACAGTGCCTGCGAAATGTTATAGCCCGCTCTTTTTTTTTTTTGGCAATTATTAATTTTTTTAAACGAATTAAAGTTAATTACTTTACTTTTAAGTTCCGCTCAAGCTTCCATTACAATCCCGAAAAGTATGCTAACATTTCCCATTAACTAAGCGATGAGTTCACGGTTAAATTGATCAAACGATGCGAACTTCAGTTAAACAATTATGTTTTCTTCCGTAGAGGATCATGAC
Organism: Drosophila limbata; assembly: GCA_963924055.1. Lineage (NCBI taxonomy): Eukaryota > Metazoa > Arthropoda > Insecta > Diptera > Drosophilidae > Drosophila > Drosophila limbata. The sequence goes on from OZ001351.1 coordinate 25,305,473, forward strand.
CTCGAGCCTGTTTAAACACCAATTAGCTTGAACAATATGAAATTGAATGGAAGGCCTTGCAAATTGATAAGGTTTTGAAATTAATTTTAAAAATATATGCATAACATGACTTAGAAACTTTTTATTTATTAACTACACTATCAGGTGTGCTGCGGAAATCACAGGGGAAATCGAATTGCACAGTGCCACAGAGCTTCGAGTGATTTTACTTTTTTAGCAAGTTCACCAACCTTTTCGAACTCGGCTGCTAGGGTTGGCCCCTTCTCATATTAAATTTTCCAAGGGTTTGTTTAGCAACTTTTTTAAGTTTATCATTGCAAATTAATAAAAATAATTTCATTTATTTATGTAATAATTGATTATGTATAGCTTAAAAAAATTCGGAAGTTATTGGCGCGACAAACAAAAAAATTAATGGACAACTCTAAATTCTAAATTTTGGACAAAAAATGTGACTTTTTTCTCTTGGCATCGGACGCTAGCGGATTGAGCGCTGATTTCGTTTCCCTCAAAAATTTTCAGGGGAGTTGACAGTGTCACAGTGAAATGAAATTGAAGTGAAATTTAAGTGGAAGTGATTTCCGTAGCACCTGATATTTTTGTACTCTGAATGGTTTCCTCTTTTTATTGTTCTAGTTTGTTTACTTTGTTGTTGCTATCTATGTTTTTGTAACTCTAAGGAAAACATTCGGAATACGTATGAGGGACCTTTTAAGTGAATTTATGCATAAAGTTTGTATCTGATTTTTTAATATTTTACTTAACCCGCAAACTCAAGATTCCGTACCTTCCATATTTTATGAAGTTAACTTCAGCTGACTAATGTTTAAAAGTGTCAAGAATAATTATGAATTTCAATAAGATCAATAAAATTATTGAATTTGTAATTATTTTATTGTAATTCCTGCTATTTTTGAATTTGAATGATATAGTATTACATATATCTGGATAGGTGGTATTGTCTTAAATGCTTTTGCAAACGGTTCGGCATTTTATTGTCATTGTCATTGTCATTGTAGTCCAATAGAGCATCAGTATAATAATTCGATGAAGGAAATCTGAGCATTGGACTCGGTTTTAGGTGGAAGCTGGTGGCGAACCGGCGCTGTTCTTCTTGGACCTGTGAATTCCGAAGAATTCCCACCAAGATGTTGGGCTTTGGGTGCCAGTGGCAGCCAGAGATGTTGTCGGCGTTGCAGCTTGAATCGGAACTGTCTCGCTCCCAATGCTGCCATTCTGCACACTTCCAGGCATATCGGACACCAGACCACTGTAGCCGACATTGACCGGCGCGATGGAATTCTTTTGGACCACAGTCATGTTGTTGCCGTTGTTTGTGGTGTGAATCGTTGCATTCGATGGCTGTGGAGTCGGCGCCAGACTGGGACGCGGCGTCGCAGTCGCGTTGTTCCGCCGGCGTTGACCGCCACTAAACAGTTTGCCCAGAAACGGCATGCACATGGTTAAATGGCTGGCAGGATGAATTCCTCTTCCGTTTGCTCAACTGAAAATTTAGTCAATCTTGAATGTAGGTCGAAACGTAGTGTGTGTGCTGAATTTTGAACTGAGTCTCATTGCTCCCCAATTTCCCGTACATGTCAAGAGCTTGAACACTGACCCAAAGGCTGCTGAGTAAGTATTATTCACAAAGGAAATGGATTAAACTGCGTGATTCATGTCAACGCACAGTGTGTCAAGATATTGAATTTAATTGTATATTGTTTTTTTTAATAGCTCTTTAATGGTTCTTTTTAAATATTAACGTTTTTCCAATTCAATCCAATTTTAGTAGTGATGTTAAAATACATCTGCAAATCGATTTTCGCTTAAGCAATTTGTCAAATGCTTCGCGCTTCATAAATAATTTCATTAAATTTTAGTCACACTTTAGATTGACATCACTAACTTTCATAGTTTCTCTTGAAACTTTTTCAAAAAATTCAAACTCTCATAACTTTTTCAAAACTTTGCCGATTTTCTTGTAATAAATTTGATAATAATTTGACTTCCAATTAATTCCGCACCAAAATTGAATTCATTTGGAAAATTAAATGATTTTTGCAACACTGTCCACTTTTTCCAAACTGTCATTTGGGAGAATATTTATTTGTATTTACAGTTGAACTTCCCTAACTCGAATTACCATTATCCAATGAAAAAGTTCGAGCTATGGAGATATTCGACATATAGAGTTCTTTTTCTTAAGTTTATTAATTTTACTGCCACTCATTTAAGCAGGGTATACACAGTAGAATTTTTTTTTGTCGAACGTGTTGTGCTCGACAAAAGTTCGCATGTGGATATCTACATATGTTCGAAACCAAATTTGTGTTCGTCGGTCTTGTTTGTAAAAAATAGAAATGTTTCTATCTAGCCTGTGTTCGTTTGAATGTGTTCGACAATAGATTCCATTGTTAAAACAAACATCAAACCTGGAAAAAAAATTGAATAAGCAATTTTTAAAATAATTTATTGAATGCTTTGCCTGCATTGTGGCAAAATAAAAGCTAGGAGTATAAAAATAGGAATTCGGACAATAAGTCGTGGTAGAACCGCTCACAAAGTACAATGCATTTGAGCAAACTGTTGCAATTGATACTAAGAAAAAATGACAATTCACAGCGTACTTTATACCGGCGCGAGCTTAGCATAATAAAAAGTACCAGGAATCATTTGTTGATGGCCTAAATACTTTTGACGATGCCGCAAATATAGAATTGGAGACTGAGTATTTGTGCATAAAATTTTTATTTATTTAAGAAGTACATAAACAATTAAAAACGATAATTTTGCTCTTGAAAGGTTGCTCAATCCATTCGAAGAAAATTCCTCAAGTTCAAGGGCGAAATTTCCTTGAGCTCTTTCAAGAGTTTTGTATGGGTGAATTGCTCTCGCTTGGCATACCACTTTTTCATCCGCATACTGTGCTTTCCTTTTTCAGCCTCTCCTTATGTTTCTGTAGGCAATCATGTATTGTTATGATTTTGTTACTTTCCGCTTCCATGTTTACTCGGCTCAAATTATTTTTAAATGATGTTCGGCAACCAATGTTCGTCTAGTTAGTAGTCAAACTAATTTGTGTTCGACGAACACGTTCGACCAACAAATTCGCCTGTGGATACCCTGCTTTAGAGAGAAATTCGAGTTAAAGAAGTTCAATTGTATTTAAGTAAAAATCTAAAAATAATCTGTAATCCAATAATAATGCCCGTCACTCGAAACGCCGCGCAGAGAACGCCGCTTGGGGTAAGTCTTCCAGCTCTATTTATAGACTCACCGCGAGCCGCAGCAGATGTTGCAGATGCTGGAAGGCACGAAGACAGGCAGACAATGACAATGACAATGACAATGGAACAGGCCTACGGCGGCAATCAGTGTGCAAACAATTGTCAGGGAGTCAACAACTATAGCGATGGCATCCTTTGGTGAACGCGGAGTGAGCCAACAACAGTTTGGCATTAGGATCGGCTGCTGTCGCGTCTGCACCTGCATCAACTTTGGATTCGTGCTCTCCAGGGCGGGAATGCTGAAGCTTATGCAGCTGGGATTGGCCATGCTGTGCGAGGGACTGTTGATTCAATATGGCTTGCCCTATGCGGACTCCATTGGTCAAGCACTGACCAGTTTGCTGGCCACAACTGGACACTGCTTCAGCACAACCTCCATTTTGTTCCTATGCTATTGCTTCTCGGATAAATCGTATTCTTTGATTCGACAATCGCTTTTCGTAAGCTTTACACTTTTTTCTTTGATCTCATCAATGGGTTTTGATTTGATTTTTGGTATTTTTCAGGAGACGCTCTACAATGCGCTGGCCTGTTGCATGTACTTCAGTTCCTCCAGCTACATGGGATTCATCTGCATCGTCTGGTTGCATCCTCAGTTTCTCGTGCGTCCTGGATTCTGGGCATATCCAGCCATGACTGCCACCTATGTGAGCAACTATCAGTTTGCAGTTTTGTCTATATTTCTTAACTGTTCTCTTCTTTTATTCAGTATATGGCGTATGCAGCGGGAATTTTACATGCCATCGATGCCTTAATCGCCTTTAAACATTTCCGACGGAATCGTTGAAATGAAAACTCTTCTTTTATGTAAGTAAAATCTTCAATTCCGAGTTATTTAAAAGAATCCTCAACTTAAGTTAAAAATTCTGGCAGATGTAAATATTTGTAAGAAAGTCAAATAAGTTCTTAAATATTAACATTAATGATAGAAATATAAATTATTCATTTAGCCAAGGTTACAATTTCTTAAATTTGTTCTCACCTTTCAGATATACTGGTTTAATAATTACTATATAGTATGTATATCCTACAAGAATCTTTAAAGACACTTATTTCACATGCATTAAAATGAGATAGAGCGAGAGAAAAAAGACTACTACATGAAGAAATCAATACAAAAAATACCTAAAAATTATTTAAAACAATACTAATTATGTAAAGCACAATATATACCTTAATATTAGATCCAAGCAATACTCCTTAAATAGAGAGAACAAGATTAAAATAGGAATTAGAAGGTTTCATTCAATGTAGAATATGAGCTTCAGAAATATTAGCAAATCTATAAAAAGTCATGAGAGTTTTGGCTGTTATAGAATTTAAAATAATCCACAACCTATTTGATGTCTTTCTGAAACGTTTCCCTTAGGCAACATATTGAGAAAGAATTACAAGTTCTTCAAATATTATTAAAAGTCGTGAAACAAGACGTTTGTTTAAGAGAGATTTAACTGTTACAGCATTTAAATAATCCACAACCTATTTAATTAAGAATTACATGTTCAAATATTATTTGGATGCATTTATACAATTTTAAGCACGGTAAATGTGTAATACAATAATAATAATAAGATAAATAATAATAATTATGAGTACATATTTAAGGCACTATTATTAGTATGAGATTTGCAATAAAAGCATTTAAAGCATACGTCAAATACACGTTAAGTAAATAGTTATGTTAATGGACTGGTTCGTTTGTTGCTTTGTTTGTTGTCGTAGGCGTGGTTAGCAATTTATTTTGCCGCCTCCTTTGTCCGTCGTCCTTCGTTAATCTCATCTATGCAATTTTATTGGCAGCTTTAAATTTTCTATCAAATGAAAACAAGAATTCAAAAATATTTTAAACAATTCATAGCCATGTATACAATGGTAACTAACTTGAGCTGCTTGAGTGCTTGGCTGGTCTCGAAGTCCGCCTTGAGGAGACCAATGCGCACCCAGCGTGGACGCTCATGGATGACCTTGTGTATGAGAAACTTGAGACCGAGCAGCACATGCTCGAATATCACGAACGACAGATCCGGTATCGAGGGTATCCAGTGCGAAAAGAATTGTCTACGAAATAGAGATTGGATTGTCAGACATGTAACTGAGGATCGTCCGGGATGCAGCTTACTTGACATTCGGCTGGAGAAAGAGCAGGCCGCAGTTGCTCAGCAGGGACATGACCGAGAGCAGCTCGAAGGCCAACTGCCAGGCGCCAATATTCTTGGCACGACGGCCAAACGGACGCTTAAAGATGTTGCACAGCTTGAACATGTCAATGTGAACCGCAAAGATGTTGTTGATGAGTGCACCGATGGCGGCAAAAGGGGCAACGGCGGCAAAGAGCACCACATAGCCAAACTGTATGCAGACCTGCAAGTAGTCCTCGTATGTGGAATGATAGGCATCGAGGCCAGACTCGTAGAATGATTGCTCATATCTTGGCTTATTGCTGATGGCACGCAGCTTCTCCGGATCCAGCTCCTTGTGGCAATACTTGGCGTACTTCTGTCGCAGCACGGCCATTAGGGGAATCCCAATCTCCTGGGCAATGCACAGCAGCTGAAAGATGAGCAACTGCATCATCAGCTGATATTTGAGCTGCTTGAGATCCTGCAGCACGAACGCAATATAGAATTGCGAAAAGAAATTGTTAACAATCTCGAAGAGCATCAGTTTATTGACCCGATGACGTTCATACTGCGATCGTGTCCGATGATTCTCCAGATTGGTTAGGAATGTGGCAAGCTTCTCGTACGCCCACGAGAAGATCGCTATCAGCACTGATTGAACGATAACCGGGATGTAGAGTAGCCAAGAGTCAGCACCAAAATCGGCCAGCACCTCGGCCTCGATTTGGAATTGATAGAGGGCAAACCAGGCGGCAGCGACGACACAGCCCAACACAACCGGATACGAAATGCAATACATTTGCAGGTACGTGTAGCGCATCGGATAACTCAGTGTCATCTTGCCAGTTATGGGATCCGGCTTCAATTTTCCCTGATACGCAGCTCGCGGCTTATCCAAACTGCTCATTTCAATGGTGCCCCAGCGATACGAGTATCCAGCGCATTTCCTCTTCCACAGCTCCAGAAAGATCTAACAAATCAATGATCACTCAATTTAATTGTAATGCAACTGTGAAGATTCTTCCACTCACTGTAGTCCAGACCACATAGAAACTGCAAACCAGCGACAGATTGAGATTCCACAGGCATTGAAGTAGACCAAAAGCAGCCGGAAAGACCAATGCCTTCGTATAGAACTCAATGAAGCCAAAGTAAAGGCCGATGCTGGAGCCAAAATAGTTGCGGATCTCCTCAATGGGCAGCGTGGTGCGTTTGAGATTCAGATTGAATCGATCCAGAAACAGCTGCAATATCATATCAAATGTGATTAGCTCTCAGAGAGAATAGTTTTTTTTTTGGTCTATATATGTACATGAAAACTGACAACTCTATTTTCAAGTACTTTAACTAGATAATTTTTTGACTTATCTAGTTAATGAAATCGTTTTTTCTGAAAAATCGACAACTCACTGGAGTTTCTTCATCGTAGATTATTTGCAGAATTATTTTTAGTTAATTATGTCAGAAGTTGATTAAATGTTAAGGACTGGGATTTAAAAATCTGAATTATCGAAAGAGTTTTACTTAAAAATCGATATTTTAAAGCAAAAATTTGTATGAAAGAAATTAATTACATTTAAATGTTCAAACTCGAGATATCGTTATTATTTGCAGATAAATCGACAACTCGATTTCCTTTTTGTCGATTATTTATAAAACTCGATTCATAGTCTGGATTCACGTCACTACTTTATGTATGTACATACAATGTCATGCAGTGGGAACATGTCCTCGATGTATCCCTTCTGTAAGTAGGATCTAATCTGGGGCTCTATCACATCTTTGATCAGCACAGGAGTCTCGCAGTAGGTCAGAATCTGTTCCTTGGTCATGCCAGGCAGCAGAAAGTCAGAGACGCAGCCATGATTGAACTTCTGTATGCTCCCCGTCGTGGTCATTTTCTCCAGCTCCGCCGCATCGGCAAGTCGGAGCAGCGTATTCAGGCTGGCCGACAGATATAAATACTTTTCGGTTTTGCTAAAAAAGACAAAACATAAAAGCATTAAAACAAAGGGCCAAGATTAATACAAGTGTTGGGCTGACAAGTTATTGGGCAATATTTAAAAAAACGCATCAACATTGATGATTCCACTCTATGATGGATTAGATGATCAGCTACCTAACAATTTCCAGGGTAGTTTGAATATCAAACTCCTGTATGATCTTCTCCACATCCTGGCAATGACGCAGCTTGGCCCTTTCCGTAAATATGATGACTATGTACGTCTGTAATAAATATTGAAATATTTATACATATATATTTTTGTATGTGCACATGTGAATAATTATATGTATACTTGGCAAAACAATTATTCGTACACTTGAACTTTTAAAGTATTTTTTAATTAATTATTAAGAATTGTAATAAATATTTCAAAAACCATACACATTAAACAAAGTAAATTAGAGTCCTAAAATAGTTTAAAGTCAATTAGGTGTACGTGTAATTTTCGTTGCGTTTTTCGCGGTCTTTTTTTAATTTTCATGTTACATGAAAATAACGAATAATTCAATTCCAAAATAACTGCTCTTATGAAAATCTGACCTAAATAAACCAAGTGTACGAATAATTGTTGGGCTGACTGTATGTACTTATGTGGGCATGAATGTATGTAAATTTGTCATTGCCCTTGCAACGGCAGACTCACCTTGTCGAATGCGTCCACTTCATCATCGTCGGTGGCGTCGATGGTGCCATACTGGGATCGCTGTCGCTGCAGTGCCTCAAGCTTTAAGCTTCGCTGGCGTCGGAAGAGTTGATTTTCAATAATGTTTCTCGTGCGTAGACCTGGAAAAGAAAGAAGCGACAGGAAAATATTAGATATTTCACACATACACCTGTAAATATGTAAATGTGTACATAATCCATAAGCATCCAAGTATATGCATATATGTATGTAGTATGTAAGAATGTACTCACTCTTGGCATCTTCAGACATTATTTATGAATCGTCGTCGCTGCCTGCTGCTGCAAATAACGAATAACAATGACAGAATTTTGCCAAAGCGGCAAATAAGTGTGTCTACTTCTCTACATACATACACACATACATTCAAGTATACATATGCATGAAAAGTGCCATAGTATGCGTGCCTATAGAATTATTAAGTTTGTCCCATTGCCAGCAATAGCAAGAATGTTTAATAACGCCAAAACATTTGAAAACGTGGCCAGTGGCGAGAGATCGGGTCTATTTTCACATTTCTCTGGTTATTGCCGGTTTCTTTTGTTGTTCCTTCACATGTCTGTATATATTTTATCTTGTGTATTTGTTTGCATTTGTTTGTGTGTGTACGCATGTAAATAGTTGTTGTGGCCAGTCATCTGTTGTGCCATATTTATGGAGTCATATCGAACAGCTGATCGCTTGGCAGCAGACGGAAGTGTTCGTTGAGTTCTATGGAAAGTATGCTGATCACGCTGGAGAACAATTTGCACACACAAGAACAACTTGATTATCTGAGTGTCTGTTTTGTATATTTTACATACCACAGCCATTAGGAGACGTGTATTCTCTCATTCTTTAGGTTTTAATTGCTCAAAAATCCCACAAATGTTAATTCCGATTAACTAGCGCAAACGTGAGTACAAATGTTATGGAAATTGGCTGCTGTAAACTTTACAGCGTAAATTTACAGTGTAAAGCTGAATTGACTCTGTTAAATTTCGATACTTTAAATCAGTGGTCGGCACCAACACATTCATATGTTTGCATTGCGTTAGTGTGCATTTTTGTTCGCCTAACAGCGGAATAGCAGGAACGTTAACAGAAGCAAATCGTAGAAGTGTGTCGTACGTGAGCGTACGTGAGCGGCAGCGCAGTCGCCACGAAAATTTCCTATGCGCACGAGATAGGGCCGTGCCGATAGCTGCTTTAAATCGATTGGCACAACAACAATTAATAGGCAACTTTGGTTTGAAATAGATCAAGTAATAAGAAAATATAAACGATTAAAAGTAATTCTTTAACAAATCTGCATGTATATTTAATTTTCAGCATAAAGCAGATATTTGTATGTGTTCAATAATATTTTACAAACATTTTATGCAAAATGGAAACATAATAATAACTACAAGCTAAACATATAGACTTTGACAAAAGGAAAGAAATGAAGATGGCGACCCTGTTAAACTAACTCTACTTCCAAATCACAGTCACATTTGTATCCTTCTCAATATCCTTCTCGATGGTGTACGGCGAGAGTCCAGTTTTGCAGCAAATCTCATCAAAGCTGATGAGGCCCGTGTACATCTTCTGGCGACCCGAGGGCACTGAGCCCGTAAATACCGGATATTTGTGTATGCAGCGTATGAATTTGTGCTGCAAACCGAAAATGACCATTTTCCGTTCATCGATGTTATGATTTTGCGGGCAGAGGCGTTGACAGATGGCGCGCAGTGTAACGCCATGTGTCATCGATGCATAGAACTGGAAAATTCTTTGCACGCTCGGCAGTAATTTATCCGGATGGAGGGCCACATATTTGCGACAGGCATTGCTCAAGGCACCACTTTGTATAAGATGCTTCAGATTCTGTGTCATATAGACATTGCTGTACTTCAAAATGGGCAGCAGCTGCACAACTCCATAGTAAACCAGATTCTGTATACAGGATTTAACAAGATCCGTTTCCACATCCGCCTCGGCAGCTATGCGAGCCACATGATTAATGCCATTGATATAAGGCAGTATCTGAAAGACAAAAAAAAAAAAAAAAACATAAATACACAAAAGTAGAAAAATATGAAAATAATACTAAAAAAAAAAAAAAGTTTACCAAAAGACTCCAACGGTACCATTCGCCGCAATCATTTAAATTTTGCACCTCCCACTTACACCGGTTTATATCGCGAACCAGGTGAGTTTCCAAAAGTCTTAGCACATTTGTTAGTTAAAACTTTACCTTTCGATCGGTATAATCATAAATTTAATAATGTTCGAGATAGAATTATTCAAGCCAAAATGTAGTAATATTCGCGATTGTAATATTTTAGCCTGAATTCAAGAGTATTTGGGTTTGAATTTTTAATCCTAAAATCAAGCCTGTTCGGGATTGCATTTTTTAAGCCTTAAATAACTTTAACCTGATTTTGATAATTTTCAAAGGGCACAGGGTATAAATACATACACACAGATATATTATGTAATTTCATACTTGCTGTGTGGTCAAATCCCAGTTCTCGAGCGGCGTATCTCGAAGATTGGCCAACAATAAAGGCACCATATGATCTTTGACTGATGGCGGATCCGGTTTGTGCATAACTATTTTCAGATAAATTGTATTGTCACCTTCAACAATGGTCGCCACTTTCCGCTCATTGAGATCCCGAAGAACCGTCTGAAAGATATTTTGGAGCCTCAATTTGTCATCTTCGCGTGACAGAAAGCACGATTCCTCCTCCATCATGATGAGATATTCGGATAACTTCTTTACCACGGGCTCATACTGGACGGAGCGGGCACGGGAATCGCAGACAAAGCATAGATTAAAGAGAAACGCATTGCGGGCATACTTTTGCTGATCCTGTATCCCAACTGGATACCCAACGATCTTCACATCCATCGCATTCACTGTGAGAATGCAGCGTTGCAGATGCTGCTTGGGAATTATGTACACATTGATGGCATCGAAGACTTCCTTGGAGATGTAATTGTCAGGAACCTGTTCGTAAATGTCTTCAATTAATTTTCATTTTCTTAGAACAAGCATAAAAAATAAACAAGATCAATGGTTTTTAACGATACAAATAAACAGCAGTTTCTTGACATACGGTATGTTTATTTTAATATATTTTAGTCAAAACAGTTACTTGACATACTGTGATAGAATCCACATACCTGACAGCTGATTTTACAGCCTGCTGTGGCGTGGAATTCACTCAGAAAGATGCACCGTATTTTGCCTTCGGTGCTGCCACCGGCATTTGCGGCAGCGCTATCATGTGTGTGGGAGTGCATGCTTATCAGTTGCACCTGCTACAATCACCGCATCTTATAAATCTCACGATTGCTTCGTATTGCAGGTTAGCTATTAAATACGCCACAATATGTCCCCATTGAATACTTGAAGGGTGCAACAGTAATTCAAAGGTTAACATGCGCACATTAATTTCTCCTATTTTCTCTTTGCGCATCACGTCACAAATTTAAGGTTTGAAAGCTTTGTTTACTGTCTATAAACCAATTCATTTCTAGTTTTTTAGAGAGCACATATTGCTTCATTTTGCGTTTAGAACTTTTATATTTAATCGACTTTTTGAAAAAGTTATATTAATTTTATTTGTGACGCCATTGATCCTCCTTTGTTGAAGAGAGTAATGAAATGTCGATTAATCAATATACAACTCATGCTGATCATGCTCATTTGGTTCTGAACTCGCTCCATCGATCTTGTCTATGTCATGAACTGTATCCCCCTATATATTGGCGCAAATCAGTAGATTTTTCATCGTGTCAAATGAACATTATGTTCATCAGACGTTTCTGATTGCCGTTGCAATAAAACTTAAAATTACATGTTAGTTGCCAACTATAACGGGGGAAAAAAAGTCTGGCAGCACTTGGCTTCAGCACATTAGTGCTGCACAAGATTGTTCAATTTTCTAAATGAGTGCACTCGTTTTTCTCTGAGTGTTTTGAACTAAATCAATCATTTCGTTCAGTAGAACAGCTCGTTCTGATGTGTTGGTCAGTTGTATATGAACGATGTTAATAGGTTATTATATTCATTGTAAAAAATAAATAAATTTGATTAAATCACTGAACTTCATGTATATTATATATTAATTATAATTGCGTAAAAAGTTTAAGCAATTAAACAGATTAAACTTGACCAACTGCACAATGAACAATATAGTTCAAATAGCTCACTGAATTAGTTCATTTGTTTGTTTTTTGACCCGTTCATTTGAGCTTGTGCAGAACAAAACGACACAACTCTAGTTTTAATGTGCAGAATATTTGCATAGTATAAGTTTATTTTTGCACAATTTTACAAACAGTCTATCAAAATAAAAGAAATGACAAATGAGAGCACAAATGTCGCCGAGCGACTAAAAATGGGTCCGCGAGAAAACGTAACTTATCCCGTAGTCATGAAGTATTGCGGACACTGCACTATGCCCATTGAGGTAAGTGAATTAATTTTGCACTTCTTTTAAAAGAAGAAAAACAGTCGCATGTCTAACTTAACTGTTCGCAGTACTGTGAATACTATCCGGAGTATGACAAATGCAAGGATTGGTTGGAACGCCATCTGCCGGATGATTTCGAGCGTCTTAAAATCGAGGAAGAGCAGGCGGCAGCCGATGGTACCGACGATGACAAGAAGCGTCAGAAACGGGGCGGCAAGGGTCTCTTGCGTGTTAAGAAGAAGGAAGATGTGCCAAAGCGTATCTGTGTCTCACGTGCTGCCCGTGGCAAAAAGAAGTCCGTCACTGTCGTTACCGGATTGAGCACTTTTGGTTGGTCTCTTGTCTCATTCTCAAATTCGTCTCATTTTCTATCGCTTATGCATATTTTGCATTAACACGTTTACAGAAATCGATCTCAAATTGGCTGCCAAGTTCTTTGGATCCAAGTTTGCATGCGGCTCATCGGTGACTGGAGACGATGAAATTGTCATACAGGGCGATGTTAAGGATGAGCTATTTGATGTCATTCCCGAGAAGTGGGCCGAAATCGATGAGGATGTCATTGAAGATCTGGGTGATCAAAAGCGCTAAACTAAAAAGAGAGTCACTCCAACGGCCATTTCAATATGTTGTTATTTCATAAGCAAATTACATCAAAATAGAAAATGAACTACATCTCTAATTAACACTGCGCTGGTCTTGTACTTGAGTTGGAGCCTGTTCCGTGCTATTGGGCTGAAAATGCTTATGCGTTAGCTGAATGATGGCCTCGTTTTGTTCGTCGGTAAGCGGAGCTTTATTGTCATCGATGAGCTGCATAGCAAAGTGTAATCGAAATAATGTAAAACACGGAGTGGAAATAACTACGTACCAGCTGTGTATGCAGTGCACTTGTGGGCGGATCGTTGACCATTTGAAGAATCTCGTGAGGCTTCAGTTTGTAAGTGGAGAGATCGCGCAGATAACTGCTAATATTGTCACGTGTTTGCATCTTGCAAGGCGATTCTTCAAGATACTGTAGAGCCTGTCAACATAGTGATTTATTACTATTATTTGAGGACAAGCTGTCGGTGCAGTCAGTAATACCAAGATGTATTTATGTAAGGCGGCGTCTTCGTTGGCAGGTAGCTAAAAAACTTTGACGTGGGAGAGACCCCGAAGCGACTTTCATAGTCATGCTATCATATAGCTACCTCAAAGTTGGCAGAAGTATTAAAGACGTCACCTTATACAAATATATCTTGAGTTATACCTCATAGGTGACTGTCGCCAGGTTGCGCATGCCAAACTTCTTTTTGGTGCTCTTGATCTGCAGCAGAATCTGCATTACCTCCATGTTCGTGATATACGAGTATGTGGCGTTGACGCTGTGTAAGAATAGTAAGTTCATTAACAGCATTTTCAAGTATCTCAATTTAACACTGTCACTCACGTTTCCATTGTTTACAACAATTATTTTGACTGAAACAATTTTGTAAACATTGTGCCAAACTAGACACGAGTAGCATCGACCCACTGCAGTATCGATAACAGAGTACGAGTACTTGGCGCGAACAGGGGCAGAATAAAAACATCGACGAATGAATTTTAGGGCAGCGATGGGTATATTAATGTGCATTATGTATATTGATGTTTCCGAGCATCATCATGGTGAGACTTTAAGAACGTTAATTATTTAGTGTAAACATTTTTATTTCATTGCAGTTTTTATAAAATATTTAATCTTGCTAAAAAATCTTCATTTATTAGTAAAAAGAAGCTTTCTACGTGATTTTATTTTCGATGTAACCTTTAACATATCGATAGGTTAAGTCATGGAGTCATCGATGCTTATGCAGCCCTACTTGGCGCGAACAGTCGATAACATTAAATGCTTTCACACAGTTTGGGACTCGAATTGTTTTTTGTTGTTTGTGTTATCGGATTAACGTTTTGGCTTACATTTTATTTGGAATTGATGTTAAAAAGTAAGTTAGGTAAACCCAAGCAACACACTCGGAAGATAGCACATTGACAGACATCACACAATTCACAGATACAGTAGGTTTTATTCCATAGCCATATAAATTTTCAAATTTATGGCTGTTTCTCGATTCCCTGTTTTTATTAATTTTTTTTTTTGCTAACTTAAAATCATATTATAGTTACAAAATATGGGGATCGCCGATGCAGATAAAGCCGCCACTGGAGAGACAACGGATGTTGTGAAGGGACAAAGGGGACGACAACGTGCATTTCTGAAACGACGCTCATCGCAATTCGGCAACGGGCATTTGCAAAGCAGCTGGAATATCTGCACAGATCTGCAGCGTCAATGGACTCGTCGCCGCTTGCGTCGTTTATTGTCCGCCGCTGGAAGGCCTTCCATGAAGATCAGATCAAAACAACCGACTGAATCTGATTTGAAGCAGCGTAGCTGGTCATTCTTTTGGTACACACTGTTGCCAATGTTCATTGTGTTGTGTCTCAGCTGTTGCATTACAGTGTATCAAAATGGTGATGTTGTCTCCAATTTCATGCAACGCTACATGAGCCAATATCGTTCTATAGTCCACAACAAGCTCAACTATTGTGATCGCACCACGATGCCGTTGCACGAGATCTTTGAGAACATACGCAGCGATGTGCTTAATCAGGAGTCGGCACTTAATCAGCTGGAACAGGCCATGGCCAATCAGAGCTCATTTCAGTCTATTGCATTGGTCGGTTCCTCTGGACTTGGCAAAAGTTTGACCTTGCGCCTGCTGATCGATCAGTATCCATGGGCGGAGAATGTGCACAGCATTGCCTGGAACGATTTTGAGCTGACTAGCGATGAGGCACGCTACAATGAGGTGTCTTCCATGCTTCGCAGTTTGGCACATTGCGGCCGCAATTTGTTTATCATTGACAATATGACACCGTGCGATAAGGATTATGTTTCATCCATTAATGCCTTGCTATTGTCACGCTCTGACGTAGCCATTGGCAGCAACAGCGACTTGAATTTGGACCTCAAACAGCTGACAATCATCTACGTATTCAATCTGAATCGTTTGTTGGCAGATGAGATCTATAATCGACAGGTGGAGGTGCTGCAACAATTGCCACAAACCACGGTGATACAATATCGTAATTTCGATGTGAAGGATTTGGAGCAGTGTGTGCGCCACGAGGCAAAGGTTGTGGGCATGTATTTGGATGAGATTCATGTACAGGAAATGCTCAACACAACCGACGTTAGAGTTTCCGGCTGCAAAACTGTGCGCTCCAAAGTTCTCATTTATGCACGTCCCGAGCCAGACGACGATAAGGAGGAGGAACAAACCCAGACCCAGAACGACTCTCGCACCAAGACTAACTAAACCAAAGACATACAATACTATTTCTGATGAGCATTAGGAGAGAACTCTTATAATTTTTTTTTTTTAATCGGCATTTGAGATTTACAAAACAAACCAGAAGCAAGATTCTTATTTTAAGCAACAACATCTCGTGGGATAGCGGACCGTTAAGATCCTGTGAAATTGAATTCATAGCGTGGTACAACTAGTGAATCAGCACTATCACAAGTATATCTAATACTCTATACAGTTAAACGACTCAAAAACTGACTGAAAACGAAATTTACCAAACTATATTATAGGTAGAATTGAGTGTAACTAGGCTATAAATTTATATTTAAATTGTAATTTAAGCTGTAATATCTGATTGTGACAATCGTCGCATACTCATAAGAGTCCTTGAGTCATGCGAGTTAAAATATATGATAAGTTTATTAGACGATATTTATAGTTTGTTTGTTTGTGACGCGTTTTGTTTCTTTTATTCAGCTCTAGCATTACATTATATACACGTATACTAATACTAAGTAGCTCAATAGAAATTTGGTCGGCCTTTCGCTTTTTAGACCCTGTACTTATAAATGTCGGCATGGCATGAGAAAGAAAAATGTGGAAAATACAATTTTATTTGTTATATTTTGTGTTTATATTTTTAGAAAATTATAAATTTCTTGAATACAAATTTTAAAATAATTGGTTTTTGCACTAGCTAAGTAATCTTGTTCTTGTACAAATTTCGCTTTTAGTCGCAAGCCAAAAAGTATGCAACACTTTTTAATGCGTTGTTTCAATCTAACAGACTTTAAATTGTTTTGTTATTAATTAAGCAGAATGTTAAAGTAATATTCTTCGAGTATAATATTCTCTTTATTTAAATATATTGATGAAATATAAACATGCACAATATTCTTATTATTTCGAACCAAAACCTACATATATTCTTTCCACGACCTCAGAACGATAACAGAGCTCTGTTACCTAACATTCTTTTAGTACTGTTAACATTGATCAGGGCTCGTCCCACCATTTGGATATTGTTTCGGTTAAAAAAATGCTTGACACGAATACATATTATTTTAGTGTATTTATAAATATTTGCCAAGTGAATACTGTAAGCATAAATAATACTTTAAATATAAAAAACTTCAAAATGTAAATTATGTCTGTGCAGACGACGCCACGCGCTTTGCAGTTGGTGCCATCTTGTTTATGGCCCAAGCGTAATTCGCAGCCGCTAAGCTTATCTGGATGGGCGTGTGGCGCAAACTGTTTGCTTTTGGCCAAAATGGGGAATGGCGCACCGTTAACGCCGCGGCGTTTGTCATGGCCTACAATGCTGTGTTACGGCGAGTCGTTAGCCGTTGAAGGTCTAGCACGAGTCGGCTGTTTGACGGACAAACTTTGTCCCGCAGGCTCACACGTTAGTGGTATTGCCATTCTAACTATTTTTTTTAGCTAAGCTTCACTATTGTGTAAAAATGTTAGAAAATCTTTCTATTTAATAAAATTATTTGATTAATTCTTTAGATTGTCAGTTAACTTCAATATACAAATATTTTTAAGAAAATCAATTCGCTGTAATTATTTAATATAATAGGGGTACATGAAATATTGAGGAAAACGTTACAGATGCAGATAAATTTTAAGCAGAGATTTTAAAAACTAAGAGATGCCGAGGTAAATACTCGTTTGCTTCCTAAGCTCAGTTTTCATTAAAAAAAATGAGTCTGTCTTGGTTGAATGCAGAAGTTGAATGCGTTTTCAGCCAAGTGTAGTTCGTTACGAAACCGAATGCATTTAAAAACGTAAAGTGCTACTCTAGTCATAATTGTTTTATGAATATGTATAATAATATATTCGACAGATATGTCGATGCTGTTGTTGATATAGACGAATATCGAAAAGAAAATATATTGTAAATTAAATTTAATTAATATTTCGCTGCTTTTATTAAAAGTTTAAAAAGAAACAAATTATTCTACAAATTTGAATTTAAACGTTTATGCTTAATAATTTAGTTTTAAAGCTAGCTGTTCTAGCTGCTATTTTTGAGATTAATTAGCTACATATTAAAGTCCTTGAAATTCTGGCAGCACTGGACAACAGACGCATGATAAATGAGAAGTGATCGATATACAGATGCGATATACATATACCATGCGTTACGACATACATACGCACACTCGTACATAATATTGTTTTCGCATTGCATTGAGCCGGCTTCCGTACAGGACGACCTCGCTACCGTCTACGCAGCTCGCATCAATTTTGGGTGCCAAATGACAACTACGACGACATGTTGAGTGGCAATTGGACTGGAATTAAAATCAGTGGCAATTATAGGTGAATGGGGCTGGTGTTTTGGCAATTATACCGATAGACGATGCGATTTATCAGCTTCTATTCAAAGTTAATTGCCCGCCAATTAGTCGGATCGGTCTATAAATTTGTGCACCTGCCTGAGCCGTGTCATCTGTAACTGTTGAAATGTTGCGATTGGTTCTCTTAGCTGTACTGCTTTCGCTGCTTCTTATCGCTGAGGTGAGTCCTGTTGAACCTAGTAATTATTTGGGGGAGATACTTTAAATAAAATATAATTACAATCAAAATTAAAAATATAAAAAATGTAAAACGTTTACCTACAGATTTAATTGTGTCCCATGTATTGATTTACAAAGAAATCCTTGTAACGCTAGGATGTAAGATAATAATGAATAAATAAACCCGAGTTCTTTTTCCGATCCTTTTTTTTCAGGCCACCGATTACGATGTCGTTATCGACGAGAAAATGTGGCTGTCAACTTGTGATTCTGAAGATGACGAGGGTAATACACCCGTCAGTGATCTTGTGGACGTCGGTGAAATGACATTTGTCCTGGATAACGACTTTGAGACGCTCTACATAAGCGGCGACATTACTGTCAAACTGGAACGACCCACAACGCCCATTAAAATGGAGGTGAATGTGAAGCACTTTGAACGTAGTCAATGGGTACCGACCATAATTTCCCTAAAGCGCGAAGATTTCTGTAAATCCTTGGAGGATCCATTCGAGTTCTGGTACACGTTTATCGCCACACAGATTCCTAAAGATCAGCGACCATGTCCACCAGATTTGGGAGTAAGTAGGCCGCAGCTGAGTTAACAATTCCCTGTTTCCCTGGCAGCTTAAATCGGCTTAAACACTGCATTAATTTTTGTAAGCACCTTAATACGAGAAGTGATTTAAGTCTATTTTTTATTGTTCTAAAAACACTTATCGCTTTGAAATTTGTTTAAAAATCAGCTGATGCCCATATTTAACTCTGTGGTATGCCATATATTGAATAAGAACACAATTAATTGGCGCGCTAAACACTAAATGGTGTAATATCAGGTTTATCAGCCTGATAAACTTTGCAACCGTTGAGTTAACATTATTGTAACTGACATGACTGATTAA
Organism: Drosophila limbata; assembly: GCA_963924055.1. Classification (NCBI taxonomy): domain Eukaryota; kingdom Metazoa; phylum Arthropoda; class Insecta; order Diptera; family Drosophilidae; genus Drosophila; species Drosophila limbata. Next base: position 25,324,780 of record OZ001351.1, read on the forward strand.
CAGTAACTTGTTTTTGTTAACATTCTGCATGCAGCTGTTAATAATATGTAAATTATATTTGTGTATATATTCTGTAAGGATTCTCGCTAATGTTGACTTTATTTTCAGCATGTCTACAGCATGAGAAATTTTACAAATCGAATGCGAGTGGAAAAAATGCCACATTGGGATGTTGAAGGTGATCTCAAGGCCGTGGTGCATTTTACAATTGGCAAGTTGAAGACCTGTGTTCTTGTCTTCTTTACAATAACTAAAGTATAAAATATATATAAATATATATTTGAGTGTAATATTGTAGAATAGGCAGTTCTTGAAATGGTTTGTTGTGCTTTTATAATCTTTATTCTACCTAAATACTTATGTATGTATATCTAAATGAATTGCAAATAAACAAGATTTCGTATTCTTCTTGCATGAAAAAATGTCGCGTAATTTGGAGCCAAAGTTCTCAGTCATCAGACCGTTCTTAATTTGTTCTGATAAGCGAAATACTTATTACTTATTATTATTATACTCTGTTCCCGTAATCCCCATTGCTATTTGCCAACGGCTCAAAGTCAGAGACATTTCAGCAACTGAACTCATTCTTATTTCTCGGTTATCCGCGTGATGCCAAAAGCACCTACTAATTTATGATATTGTATTTATTCTCTTCCCCATGGACCAACCTCCTGACATACTATCTACCTTAAATCTCATGTGGTGGCGCTATCATTCGCATTGTCATATACGAGTGTACTATATATTGCAAGTAAGGCCCAATTCATTTATTTTTTACCAAAGACAAAGAAAAATCAGCTAAATAATCGTAATGATTTCGTATTAACTAGTGACGAAAGCAGCACGAAGGGTGCGAAAGGCGAAATTTGCTATGACTGTCCGATCAGGTCAAGTTATATACCGATCGAAAGGTATAAATACTAAGACTTTTGAAAACTCACCTGGCTCGTGAGATAAACAGGTAAAAGTGGGAGGGGCAAATTTAAAACGATTGAAGCAAATGGGGTCGTTGGAGCCTTTTTTTTTAAATTTTTACTATTGTCTGTTTGTTTGTATCAAATCGTTGATATAGCTTAAAAGTTTAAATGAGGACTAGTTCCCGGTCAAAAATCTATAAAAACGTTTGTTCTATGAAATCGCTAAAACCCGCTAAAATTGAAACCCCTACAGTAATCAAACCTTAGAAGCTACAGATATGATCTATATATCGTTGAAAAGGTATTTCGAAGGTATAGGTAAAAAGCTACAGGTGAAATAATGTACTTTTTCCCACATTTTGGCGGTTTTTGAGAAAGCGCCCCTAACGTTTTTTTTTAATTTTCAATATATTGTAGTTTGTAAAATTTTGGTTATTTGATACACTTATGACACAAATTTGTGACGAATAATATTAAGTTTTACATATAAATACTAAAAAAATATATATTTTATCACTCGTCACTGCGCAAAAAAGCAATATTTATTAGGTATGAAGAATTTAGTGCAATGTGCCGAGTGACAAAATATTATTTCAGTTCAGAAATTTTTATGGCACCTCTAGAGTTTCACCCCGTAAGGAGGCTTTTTCTATAAGATTAATTATTTGAACTACTTTGTATCTATAATACTAAACACAAATCGTACCATTTATTCAACTGAAGTGCTGTTTTTTTTTATATTTATCAAAATTTATAAATTTCGTAATTTGGAATATCATTGATTCCATTACTCCTCAATATAGAATAGACTAGATATCCTAAAGATACATTTTAAATTTTTTTTTTAAAGCTGTTTTCCATAAGCAATATCTCTTTGGTAATTCTTTAACTTCTGGCTTGATTCAGTTTATAAATTTTATTCATTTCTAAACAACAATTTATTCATTATTTTGAGCTCAATTGAAACTTGTGTTTATTTAGTTTGCTAAGTTTTGCACCTTTAGGATTTGCCACCCTTTGCTCATTTTTTTTGACTTAAGTAATTATTGTTCCCAACGTAACTAACTTTAAGCTGTCCCTGAAATACGAGTTAATGCCTAGAGACTTAAGATGCAACTAGCTACTTGAATTACGATGAACTGTATTTATTTACCTTTTTGAGATAACAAACTTGATTAAGTTTGTGTGTTTGTATATTGTTGATTTGATCAAATAGATCTACATAATCAGACTTACATCTATACGTATGTATGTCGGAAAGAGAATGTAAGTAATGTAAGTTTAACAATTTAGTCGCATTTTTGCAGTTTCATAATAATAATAAAATAGTTAAGAAAGTAAATAGTTTCCTCTCTAAGTTAAGTCACAGCAAATAATTAATTCTACATACATATATTCGCAAATACACTCACACGTGTATATAAATATTAATAAATCTACTCGTTGTACGTTTTTTGCTTACGTGACATTTTATTTCTTTACCCTTTATATTTAACACAATTTAACGAAAAAGGCAAATAAACCGTTAATAGAGTTGGCTAAATCATCGTTTCACTTTGGAATGATAGACTTTTAAGGGAAATGCTTATGCAGCATTAATTTCCATGATTTCGCATTAATCAAGTGGGCTGATTTTATTCCAAGAGGTTTTATCAAAGTTTATCACATCATCATCACACATTTAGAAATTAATGAGAAATTAATTGAAATGTTTTTCCAGCACATTAACTAAGAATACAGGGTTGTCATTAATGACAATATAAGCAATTTGATATATTGGTTGATTATAAAGATTATTGAATCTTTAATTATAAAATTTAATAAAAATATATATTCAAGACAAGGTAGAAAAATGAATGTTCTATTGTATTCCATAAGTTTTTCTAAATTTTCAAGATCTTTGTCAAAGTTTACTAAAGTAGATAATAGATTTGGGAATTTTTTCTCTCTTTCTTTTGAAATTGTTTCGGTTTTCGGATTGAATTCACTTGACATTGAGCTAGTAAGTTTGAATTCGGACGGAATAAATCGATGCTTAGTGTACAATAAAATTAAAAGCAATATATTTATAAAATATCCCAATGCCTTAATTATGTATAATGTTGCATCATCAGAAAAATAAAGAAAAATGTATTTGATTTTTCAATAATTTTTTTATTCATCATACCCCAAAATCGATAAGACTCAAACCCGTGAAAGTGAATCGGTTATTTATTAGGGCTGCCCTTGTATGTGAAAAAAGCAACAATTGACATTTCTCAACACTGACATTTCTCAACACTGAAACAAACCCGCTCTTTCAAAAATACAAAAGTTTTAGCGTAAGTAGATTTAATCTTTGAAAAATGTTTCTACTTATGATTAATAAAATATTTTATTTGCTCGGAAAATTGTTCAACACTGTTCTACATTATATGTAGAAGGGAAATTCGACAGGCAATTCGAAGGCAAATTTAAGGGAAATTCGGTCAAATATTTCGGATTGAAAATCGTAAAAAACAAGTGAAAACTGGAACTGGCCTGAATATAAGTTATAAGTTATATGCTCTGTCAAAATTTGATCAGTCAGCTTTTTGGTTAAGACTCTTAAGACTCTTAACTTAAGAGAGATTGAAAACTTGTAGTGTGAAGTGAACTGCTCGTAATGAACTCGATTGTAGATGGTTATGTAAATGATTACAGACTCGATAGGTCTATAGGGTAGTTAACACCTTGTAAAATGTTTGAGTTAGTTAATCTGCATGCTATTTTTTATTTTTCTATTTTCTAAACTGATCATATTGTAACTACGTTGAATTTGAATATGAATGCTGTTGTTATGGGAAAAGGAATTGAGGGGAAGTTGAGAGAAACGTAAACGTGCTTGCACAGCTGACACTGACTAAGGTCTGGGCTTCAGAACCGATCACAGCAGATCAGATTAGATCGGATCGGATCGGATCGGATAGTTAGTTATACATTAACTTGGATGTGGTTGTGATGGATGTTGTGACCAGTTGTTTGTTGGCCTGTTCATAATGCAAATATTAGCAGTTTATTTGTTTGGTATAATAATAAAAAAATGCCAATAACATAGAGAGATAGATGTAGAGGGACTTGCAGCTGTTGTTGTTGCCTTGCTTACATCATAAATACTTATTTACTACTTGGTTATTTTCCTGGCGCTTCGAACTGGTCGTGACCTGTTATTTGTGGACTGAGCTTGAGCTTGAGCTTTAACTGCCAATCTACAGATGCATGTTCTATTGTCAATTTAATACTGTATTCATAAAGAATATAATAAATAGTATGTTGGTCGCCTTGTTGAGCCCTTGCGTGCACATTCTTAAACCTTTTCTCCCACACATATCGCGTATACGTAATATTCGCATTGTTCGCACAGGATACGAAATAACAGTGACTGTGACAGTTACAGTTACAATAACAGTTACATACTTATATGGAAATATAGAAACAGTTACAGTTGTCACACTGTCAATGTCAGCGAGTCGCTTTTCCCATTGTGAGGGCTTTTCCAGTGCGTACTTCCTTTGTTGATACTTTTCAAAGCCCGCTTTGTATATCACTCATACGTCGCGTTGGCCCTGCCAACGTAAATTGCACGAATTAGGCGTCTCATTTATCGCATTTATATAACAATAAACAGACAGATACACAATCATAAATGTTACGAAATGCAAATAGAATGTCTCAGCAGCTACAGATACAAAAACGCCAAGATACAGATACAAAAAAAAAGAAGCATGCCCAGTGTTTTCCTTCTGCCTTCCACTTTAATTTGTCAAACTTGTCAAGAAGTTGTCGCATTGTAACGAAATGCAATACATCACAACAAATTAAGAAATAAATTAATAATAAGACCAAGAGCAACAACAACACAAAAAAAAATGTAAAGAATTTATATGCAATAAAAAAAAGGTTGTCGCACCCTCAAGTGTTCCCCTCTTGCCCCCTCTTGCCCCCTCCTTGAGTGACGACTTTCAGTTCATTTCATTTGATTAAATAATGAACAGCATTTAATCAAATAACGAGTAACGACGATCGAAAAGGGAAAAGTTGGAGGAATAAAAATTGCCAATGAAAAGTGCAAACAAACAGAACGTTTCATTCATCTGCTTCTTTTTCTTCTTTTCTTCGTCTACGTGTGGAATATTGTTCTGTAAATATTAAATAAATACAACAAATTAAATTAATTAAATAAATAAATAACAGCAAGGCACGAAAAAGTTTTAATTTTGTTCAGGAACAAACAAATAAATAACACATTTTATTGCGCAAAACAACAAAGAACGGACGAAGAGAAGACAACATTTAAATGGGCATTATCACTCCCGGTTCCCCTCACTGTTTGTGGCCAAGATGATGGCCCAAATGCTGCGCAATTCAAGTGAAATTCACACAACACATTTTGCCATCAATTGTTTGTCGAAATATTTGAGGCATGCGAATCACGTGACCACAACTCTGTGTTCCGAGGGAACACAACTACTATATAAACAAAAGGGGGCTAAATGTCTTTATTATTGTACTTAGCTTAAACTATTTTCAATTAGTTGCATTGCAATTTATGGAATAATTGTTGGATTGACTCGCAAATGCATGCAACAATTTGAGGAACGAGATGAAGGTTTCCCCCAGTTCCGATAGAGTTTAACTAATAGCTAATTGCACTTCTAATAGCTTCGGGTATTGTGATTAATTTGATTGTTATAGCGTCATTTAAATGCGCTCTGTGAATCGGAAATGGGTTATGCAATAATATATTTTAATTATTTATTATTTAAGACAGTTTGATAAGCCCTGATACCCTGTAATCGGAGCAGCAACTGTCTGTAGATACCGTATATAGTATAAGTCAATTGAAAACTTCACTTTATTTTATAAGCAAATCTCGTTTTTTATTTTGATTATATTAATTCTTCGTTTTATTTTTATATAAAATTTTTATAATTTAATTAAACTGTATTTTTTTGCTACCCTTGGTGGCAGCTTATCCTAGTTTTTTTTTCATTTACAGGGTATACACGTCAATCAGGAACAACTGCAACTAGCGAGCACCTTCACTTTTTTTGTTTATCTCGATAGTCTGATTCAAATATTATACATATATTTATTGTATACTTTTTTCCAGATAGCTTTGACAAAACTCCCCTTGATAATAGCGATCTCATCGCTGGGGGTTATGCTTGGTGCACAGATCTCCCATGGATTCGCACAGATTGTACACGTACTGCGAACATTCAGCATTTAATTTGAAGTCAAAGTCACGGAACGAGTGCGACAGAGTTGAAGGCGAAGGTGCTTCTAAGTACTGCAAACAAACATTCGAGTATTTCAAGACATTATTTTTTGTTTTTGTTAATTTTTAATTATAAACTTGTTAAAAGCTCGTTTCGTTAATTAATATTTGTCAATAATTTGAATAATTTGATCTATGCATTGTCTACGTCGACAGCGACTGAGACAGAGACAGAGACAGAAACACACGACACATTCTCTGAATACATACAAATATATATATATATAGACACTGTCGAGAGTCATCCAAACATTTCAATTGCAATGACAATTTAATTGCGAACGGTAAACGAATTTCATGCCAAACATTTTCGTCATTTCCGCTTCAATCGAATGTTTTGGCCCTTCAACTGCCCCAACTATTGATTGAATGACATAAGTACATATTGCTTAAATGATCTGCAAGTAGTTTGAAGCAAGAATTATCATTTAATTATATAGAGTTTTGAAACAATTTCATTTAATTCATTTATGTGATATGGTTCACAAATATTTTAAAAGTTTAATTTTCTTCTATCTAATTATTTTAAATAATTTTAATAATTTTTGAAAGTATTTCTAGACATCTACTGGTACTTTTTTAAAGTAAAATTTCTTAGTGTCAACAATCAAAAATATAAAATTATTAAGAGAGAAATAGGGCTTTAATAAATACTAATTGGAATTCCTCGAAATTAAAATATTAAACTACTTAAAAGTAATGAATTTTTCAATACTTTTGATGTACCTGAGGTTTACTTGAATGGTTTTTCCTGTAATATTCAAAGTAAATAGTTAAAGAAATAAACAAATAAGCTTGTTCATTGTCAAGCATCGGAGAAATTCGACTTGGAGAAGCTCAACTGTGACAAGCTCGAACTAAGAGAAGTTCGAGCTAGAGAAGTTCGATTATACATATATGTACACATATATATATATATATTGGATTGCATTCTTTGTATGGTTTATTTATTTATTCTTATGATTATTTGCTTTCTTAAGATTCAACGACTTCAATTTGTTTTTCTTTGTGATCATAATATTTTCTTTATTTTTTAGAAAGTCTTAGAAGTTAGCACTCTTTGTAAACAGAACCCAAATGGAGCAGTTTAGGAATTACTTAAGATCAGACCTTGATCGGTGAGCCAATTGGAGCCTTTGAAGTTTGCTTAGTTTTTGCCATCAACCTATTTATTTATTTGCTTGTTGTGAATAGTTAAATTGCACTTAGGCCATAATTGGTGCGGCAAATTACTTAAGCCTCAAATTGCATATAAATTAATCGGAACTTTCCGATAAATAAATATGCTACTTTTCACACGTAAATAATACATTCAATGAAAGCAAAATGTTATCAAAATATATTAGATAGATTTTTCTAAACCAAAAAAAAAAAAAAAAAACTCGCGACGCCCACACATCAGTCGACGTCGCAAATAAGCAATAAATCCATAAAGAGTAAACAAGCGAATGCAATGAAAAGGCCATAAAATGTTAAACAAACGCCGAAACGCCAAGAAGTCAATTCGGCTTTTGTCGAGCTTACCGAGCCGCATTTGTCCGTGTCCCAGGTCGATACTCTTTGTGTTCCTATTCCGCTTTCCCATTCTCCATTCCGAACCCAAATCGGACCAGACACAACCAGTTGGAAGATCGTCAAATCGAGTTTCGGAGGCGGCTCATCATTTCACATCGTAAAATCAATTTGCTGCTGTGTACACAAACTTTTATGGCGCACTGTACGAGTAAACGTTTCGCTAATCAATTCGACAAATGTGACATTTTTGAGGGGCTTTTTTTATCATCTTTTTTTGTTGTTGATGTTGCGGTCCGCTTGCTTTTGGCGCCTCCCATTTACTTAATAATGATCATGCTCGTAATGATGCTGAATATTCTGATGATAATGATGTCGATTGCAGCGGCAAATTTACTTTAACACCTTTAGAAACTGATTGAATCACCTTTGGCTTTGCATCTTGAAACGATTTTTGCAGTGAAATCGGATTGAACTTCCTTATTTGTAATCCTACTTATCTAAAAGTTATAAACTTATTATAGATTTATCTTCATATTTATATATTCATCTGCAACCCAGCATATTATTATTCATTTTTTTAAATTTTTTTTTAACATTTAACAACATTTAAACAAACATTTTTTTTTTTTTTTTTACTTATTGTTAAGCTACAAGCAAAACATTAATATAGGTTTGGATGTTAATAATCTATGGTTATCTAAAATGAAGAATAAAATGAGATTGGTCCAACAGTCTTTGCTAAATATATTTGAATACAATATTATATTTACCCTCTCTTCACACTTTTAGACACATTTTCTATTATTAAAACAATATTATTTATCTATTCATCTATTAACATATCAACCTTTGTATATCTTTTTGTCTTTCTTTCTTTCTATCTATCTATCTATCTATCTTAGATCAATATATCTATCTAACTATCTGTCTATCTATCTATCTATCTATCTATCTATCTATCTATCTATCTATCTATCTATCTATCTATCTATCTATCTATCTATCTATCTATCTGTCTATCTATCTATCTACCTATCTATCTATCTATCTATCTATCTATCTATCTATCTATCTATCTATCTATCTATCTATCTATCTATCTATCTATCTATCTATCTATCTATCTATCTATCTATCAATCTATCTATCTATCTATCTATCTGTCTATCTGTCTATCTATCTATCTACCTATCTAGCTATCTATCTATCTATCTATCTATCTATCTAACTATCTATCTGTCTATCTATCTATCTACCTATCTAGCTATCTATCTATCTATCTATCTATCTATCTATCTATCTTAGATCTATATATCTATCAATCTATATATCTTTTCAACTATGCATTTAACTAATTACCAATTTTTAGCTCACTTATATTTATTTATCTATTATCACTGTGGCCGTGCAACTCTTAGGAAAATTTTTAAATTACATTTTGATAAAGGCTTCGAGTTGCATTTATTCCTTTACTTTTTCTTTTGTTTTCTCTTTTCATTTAACGCAAATATTTATTATCATTTTTGCGGTCACGAGTTTGCATCATACACAGTCAGTTCAACAACAAAAACAATAACTACAACAACATGCAGACGTCATTAAGCAACAAATAATGAGAATCGAATTCAATGTCGATCACAACGAAATTTAAGATACACTTACAATCATTTTTCGATTAAACTTTTTTTTAAGTATATCGATCAACTCTCTAATTAAATTAATATTTAAATAATCAGTAAATAGTAATGTAAATAAATATCATTTTTTTAAATTCAAGTTATTTTAATTTGAATAGTATGAAACATAAGTAAATAAATTTAACGAGATTGAATGTTATTGTTGTTTTAATTCTCTTGATTATGGCATTTAAAATACATGATAAGGAAATCTGATATGTGGGCTAGTGGTACGGACTTAAAACTGGCTCATGTTCCAGTTCGCCAATATAAATAGCTCCACTATGAAGTGAAACTGGTTTACAAATGTTTGACGACTGATAAATGATGCATATTTAAGGAATTCAGATAAAGCTTAATCTTATAAAAAAAACCTCTTTACGGGGTAAAAGTCTAGTGACGAAAACATTTTAATGCACCAAAATTTCTGATATCCAATTTTGTGACGAATAATATTAAGTTTTACTTAAAAATTACTACAAAAAAATTTTTTTGTCACTCGGCACTGCGCAAAAAATATATATTTATTAGGTATGAAGAAATTAGCGCAATGTGCCGAGTGACAAAAAAATTTTTTTGTAGTAATTTTTAAGTAAAACTTAATATTATTCGTCACAAAATTGGATATCAGAAATTTTGGTGCATTAAAATGTTTTCGTCACTAGACTTTTACCCCGTAAAGAGGTTTTTTTTATAAGATATCAGAAATTTTGGAGTAAGATATCAAAAGTTTTGAAAATTGCAATATATTTTGACGGTACAATTTTGTCAAAATCTAACAGAACTCTCAAGCTCTGGCTGCTACGACACGTTGTTGCTGCTGTCCTATTCCAATTCTAAGCAAAACGTATATATTCTGTTAACAGGTAATATCTTCCAAACACATCGAAATTTTACAAACTACAATATATTGAAAATTAGAAAAAATCATTACTTGCGTTTTCACAAAAATCGCCTTAATGTGGGAAAAAATACCTTATTTCACCTGTTGCTGTTTACCTTTTATCTTAAAAAAACACTAAAGGTATTCCTAAGAGCCCTTTAAAATACCTTTTCAACGATATATATATCACATCTGTAGCTTTTATCGTTTGGATGATATGGGGGTTCCAATTTTAGCGGTTTTTAGTGATTTCCCGCTAAACTAGCTATTTTTCGAAAAAGTCGAAAAACAAAAGTTTCTATATTTTTGATTATAAAATGATCTATCTGCCGTAAAAAGAATTGACCACTTGCAAGCAGTAGCTTTCCACATGCACTGCAAGCAGTGTACATACTGCATATGTACATGCAGTAGTGTAAAGGTGTAAGGTACATTCAGTTAATAGGTAATATCTTGCCCAAACGAATTTTGACAGATCAGTGTTATATGTCAAAAAACGCGTAATTGAATTCTCTACAACATGCAGTATATTTAAAAGTGATTTGATGTGTAGATTTTTCTTAAATCGCCAAATTGTGGAAATAAATACCTTATTTCACCTGTAGCTGTTTACCTTTTTACTTAAAAAAAAAACTTTGAAGGTATGCCTAAAATCCCTTCAAAACACCTTTCCAACGACATATAGAACAGATCTGTAGCTCCTATCGTTTGGATGCTATGGGGGTTTCAATTTTAGCGGTTTTTAGCGATTTCCCGCTAAACTGGCGATTTTTCGAAAAAGTCGTAGAACAAACGTTTCTAGATTTTTTATCGGGAACAAGTCCTCATTCAAACTTTTAAGCTAAATCAACGCTTTGATCTATACAAACAAACAAACAAACAAACAAACAAACAAACAAACAGACAAACAAACAGACTGACTTTTTATCTCGTTTTGAAAAGGGCACCAAAAATTTCGAAATTAATTATCTTCTGAACCAGTGGTCGGATTTTGATGATCAAGGTGTCATTCGACGCGTATTTTTGATAAGTATAGGGAAAAATTATAAAAAAAATCTAAAAGGCTCCAACGGCCCCATTTGCTCCAATCATTTAAATTTTGTCCCTCCCACTTACACCTGTTTATCTCACGAACCATGTAAGTTTTCAAATGTCTTAGTATGCACATTTTTAAGTTAGATTGATACCTTTCGATCGGTATATAATTCGACCCGATCGGACAGTCATAGCAAATTTTCCATTCTTCCTGTGTATATATGCTAGTCGCCTTTCGCACCCTTCGTGCTGCTTTCGTCACTAGCGCGGACTGCCGTCCGCAGTGATAAACAATGTGTACAAGTATGTATGTAATTATTGTTGTAAGAGAGGGAGATCAGAGGTTTGAATGCAATAGATCTCTAAAAGTAATATACCCGCACATTAAAGAAGTAGTAAGTGTATTTTGCTGTTAACAGATGTTTGTTCTATCTGATCTGGGGAAATGATGGCAATTGTAGTAGTTATTTGTTTGTTATTGCCAGTTAACAATTATCTGAGATTTTTGGGAAAGTTTTCTCAAGTGGCCAAAACACGATTGATAAGCCGGCGATCAATGATTGTCTTTGCATTGTTTTTGGGCAGGCAGAAAGAAGTGTGGGGGGGGGGGGGGGAGTTGTTCAGATGCTGACGTAGTTGAGAAATAGCTTACTAATTAGTGCGTCAAATTTATTTATTTATTTCAAGTCGACCAAAAGTACATACTTTGAAAATTAAAATACAATTGGGCAACTTAAAATGTTATTAAATTAAAATGATTTAAATATAAGTTTTAAATTAAACTGAAAGAATAAAAAGGAAATTAAAATCTGATGGTGCTCAGAAAATGTATTAAATGATGCAACATTTGTTGCCTGCATTGAGGAAAATCCAGAAAAGCCCAATCAGATCAAAAAGTATTACTATATGGAGCGGAGCCCAAAATTAAAGACTCTATGGATCTAAGCCCAGTTATTGCCAAAAGCGCAAATAATAAAAGAAAAAAACTTTGCTCTTGTTGTTGTTGCTGTTGACTGTGCTGTTGTTGTTGTTGTTGTTGTTGTTGCGTGATGGCCTGGGCTCGTTGTTGCTGTTGCTGTCGATGTCGATGTCGGTCTCGGGCTGTACTGGAACTGGAACTGGTATTGGCTCTGTACCGGTTCACCTTGTAAATCAACGCCACATACTAAAAATACCAGTGATCAAGTGTTGCTGCTGCTGCTGTTGTTGTTGCTGCTGTTCACTTGGCACTGTGCAGTCGGCAGACTTGGCCAACATGAGCTACACTCAGAGAAAAACATCAAGATATCCGTACTTAAACAGGCCATATTCAAGTACAAACGAACTCGAAAGCTGAGTAAGTTTGCAATTTCTAAAATTGAGAGCAAACATCTTATTTCAAGTTCCCCGAAATTTTAAAAAAAGTTTTTCCTGGGTTACTTTAAGTACGTTTTGGAACTAGTTTAATTACAAAGAATCGAAAATTTAAAAATATCTAATGTTTGGCATACAAAATACTTAGGGTATTCAGAAACTCTGGTATTTGTGTTATTTTATAAAGTGACATATTTTGTAATGACAACAAACAAAACAAGACCACTTTCTAGAATCAAGAACATTCATCTTAAATAGTTTGTTCTTGAAATAAGAATATTTTAAGACCAAATTACTTAAACTAAGAATATTAATCATGAAAACCGTAAGTTCTTAATATAAGAATAAATATCTTAGATCTTTTTAGATCAAATATTAAACTAGTGCTAAAATCGCTGGCGTCCGATGCTGCCACCTAGTTCGATTTAGATTTTTGAAGTTAGGGTTAGCGATGCCACATCTTTTAGTATGAATTCGAAGTAAGGTATTAAAAAAAAAATATATGGAACCACTTCAGTTTTCTTTAAATTAAGCATTAAAAAAATAGGTCTTTTGAGGTAAATCAAGTTTTACCGAAAAAAACCTTTAACTAACTTGTTTAAGTTCCTAATATCAAATGTTTGATATAAAAAACACTCTGTTGTCTCGGGAGTTATTTTAAGCAAACTCACAGATTTTATGTTTGGCATAGTCTTATATAGTATATTCTTACAAAGTTTGGTTGAAATTGGACTATTATATTGTATTGCTGTCATAGGATCGGTCAGTTAACATTTCAAAACTAGCTTCGTTTAGTACTAAATTCAAGAAAAATAGTGCACAACAATCTTATCAATTTAAAAACAAAAAGCGATAAATTCATGTACGGACACACCTAATTTTGGGATGGCATATTTTTTTGCCAGTGTACAAGCTCGGCCCGTGAACCGCTTCTAATGGCAGTTAAATAGTCAAAAATTCGAGTAGTTTTCGCCATTTTGTTTGCCATTTTCTTGTTTTATGACTTGTTGTTGTTGTTGCCGTTGTTGTTGCTGATTGTTTATGTTTTTATGTCGAGTTCTTCGAACTCTGCGCTGAAGTTCACAAATTTGTTGTTGCTGTTGCTGTTGTTGTTGTTGACGCAATTAACCAACCTGGCCTAATCATGCGCACATCTGAACGATAACACATTTTTTGGTAACTGAGCGCAGAGACAAAAGAGCCAAGATTTCATTGCGTTTGCCATTGCGGAAGCTTTATTTATTTATGTATTTTTTGTTTTGCGTTATTTTGTATATTCTTTTTGATTGTTTTACATTTTGTTGGTTCTCTGATTTATTTTTTTGTTTTTTTTTTTTTGGCAAAAAGCGTGCAGCAAGCCGGGTCCATTGGCCATTGCCCGTTGACCGATTTGTTTGTTAGCCGCAATTCGGTTTCTGTTTTCGCAGGCAGATGTGTCTTGAAATTAAAAATTCGCTCGCTTGTCATTTCGCAAGAAATCTATACGAAAATATTGCGCAGAATTTGTAGAACCGGCTGCTTGGCAGCTTGGATTTTCTTGATTGCTTTGCCGAGTCTCAATCTCAGGGTTGGCAGTTTCTTGACTCCGGGCAATCAGGCAATCATGCAATCAGGCAGCAGCAGCTTCAGTACAGTTCCTGATTGTCAAATAACTCAGCTGAAAAACTCGACAAACGTTCATTTCACATTGCCAAATGCCAGCGACACCTGTAAGTGGATTCCAATTAGAACAGCGGCGACTTGGTTCACTGGAGTTGAGCGAATCGCAGTTCGCATTTGAGCTCAGCTCAGTTTTAGCTATAAGAATTTGGAAAACCATTATTATAGCTAAAACAATTTTAATTTAGGAACACAAAATTGGGAAAAAAATTAGAAATTAATGTTAGAAACACAAAGCTGGAAAACTTTTGAACAGGAATGAAAAATTAGGAAACTTAAATTCGGAAAAATGCGTTATTTGAATTAAGATTCAAAATTGTTAAGGCATTCAAAAGAAAGGTTTTTTGCATCGCCCAATTTGTTTCACAACCAATTTTTTCACAACCATGTTTGTTCTTAGGTATGTATTATATAGGTGAAAAGGATTCGCTAAATGAAATCAAACTGAATAATTTTTCCAAAATAATGTTTCTTTTTAATTTTTTATTTGAATGTCCTTAAATGTGATTTATTTTCCTAATCCCTACTTTTATGTCTTTGAGTTTACATTTTACAAAGGAAACTCAAGTGGAGTCAAACAAATATTCAGGGATGCCACAGAATTCGCTTTCGCTTGAATTTGTCTTCAAATTCATTTCGCTGTGCCACAGGTCAAATCGCAGAATAATTTTACGCGTATTAAACTAGTGCTCAAATCGCTGGCGTCCGATGCTGCCATCTAGTCCGATTTAGATTATCGAATGCAGGGTCAGTGATGCCACATTTCTTAGTCAGAATTCGAAGTAAGGTATTTAAAAAAAATATATGGAACCACTTCAGTTTTCTTTAAATTAATCATTTAAAAAATAGGTCTTTTGAGGTAAATCAAGCTTTACAGAAAAAAACCTTTAACTTATTGTGCAATTTTTGAAAACATTTTTCACGAAGAGTTGCCACACTAATAGCAGACAATTGCTAGAGTTGTAGAGTAATTTTAATTTTTTCGCGCCAATTACTTTTAAATTGTTTTCAGCTAAATATATTCAATTATTACATAAATAAATTAAATTATATTAATTAAATAAGAAAAAAATTAAGAACCTATTGTTCTGCAACTATAAACTTAAAAAAGTTGCTAAACAAAACCTTGGGTAATTTAATCTGAGAAGGTGTCAACCCTTAGCAGCCTAGCTCGAAAAGGTTGGTGAAAATGCTAAAAACATTAAATCATTCGATGTTCTGTGGCACCTCGGAAATTTCCGTGCGGAATTGGTTTCTGCGGAATTCTATTTCACTTGCGATTTCTGTGGCATCCCTGATTGTCTGCTATTTTTCCAATAAATTAAAAAAATAATTTTTCTTCCAAATTTGTGTACACTTAATGTTTTTTTTAATGTCCTGTTTTTAAATTTATTTTTACCATTCTTAGCAAGTCTTTTAATTTGAATTTATTTATTTTCTGTGTTGATTTTTGCAATTCTTACAAAACTGTGTTGAGTTCAGTGTAGTTCCAGTTCAGTCCAGTTCAGATCGGTTCAGTTCAGTTCAGTTCAGTTCAGTTCGGTTCAGTAAGTGCGGCTCGTTGGCCTTGAGCTTTACCGTAAGTATTTCTGCAGTGAACCTGTTACATATTGTCCAATCATTCCAAGCATTCTAATTGTTGTTGCAGCCACTCCTCAAAGACAAAGGCTTTCCATTTCAATGGCATTTCCACTTGCAAAACTCCCTTCTAGATAAGCATACATAAGTATTTATTATATACTATACTCACCTGATCGCCAGGTGATTGTCAGTCCAGTTAACATTATTGGTAATTACTCGCATAGTTGTCCATAGTGTTAATTGGCAATTGGAATACTATAAATCTATATTTAATTCTTGGCTCACCCTTCACTGATATACTATAATACATATATACTATAGACTTTGTTCTGTTAGTTCTCCACACGATTTCCAATTTCAACTGGACAAATGTGACGACAACAACAAAACAAACAACAACAACAACATTAAGATCAGAGAGTGACATGTCAGCTCTTCATGCTGAGAAATAAACCTGGCTAATGAATCCGGTTAGATCTTGCGGGCTATAATGTAGTATGTTAGAAATTGCATTGGAATTGCAATTCAATGATTGTCAGCTGCAACAATCTACTAAGTTTATTTCTAGTATACTATATGTAGATACAATACTGTAACAAGATCACGTTTGGCTTCCCTTGCTTAATAAATCACAGATCTTTCATTGGAATCGATTGTTGGTTAGATTAAGATGTATTGTAATTAATAAAACATATTCAACGATTCCATGAGTTAAATATCAAAGGCAGAGATTACAAGTAATAGCTTGAAATATTTGTTTTATGTTGCCTCGAAGTAATATTGCAAAAATTTGAATTAGGATAAAAATACAAATGAGAAACAAATAATAATTAAATCTAATAACGACACTAACACGATCGATTTTATAATTTATTAACAGACAACAATGAAACATTTAAGACCTATTAATTTATTTAAATATTTTACGATTTTTTACTTTAAACGTTTTTATCAATCAACTGCATTTTAATTTGATCGATTCTCATTCACAAATTCAAAGAACTTCCCGCAAAGTTTTTTTAAACTAACGGTATTTTTGTAATCCAGTTTAAGCTAAAACTCATTGATAAAGAAATATGGAAACAAAAAAGTTATCAAGAATACAGAAATGTTGAAGATTTGATTTTTCAGTTGTACACTGAAAAAAAAAGAACACTTTCTAGAATCAAGAACATTCATCTTTAATATTTCGTTCTTGAAATAAGAATATTTTAAGACCAAAATACTTAAACTAAGAATATTATTCAAAAAATCTTAAGTTCTTAATATAAGAATAAAAATGTCAGATCTTAGATCTTTTTAATGTTAAGAAGCTTAATCTCTATTTGAGATTATTTGTCTTAAGTATTCAAAACTTTTTGGTCTATAAATAAGAAAATATAATCTTAAAAAAATAATAAGCTTTAATAAGATTTGTGGTCTTGAAAATATAAGAAATTATGATCTTAAAAATAAGAACTTGGTCTTGATTCAAATGTTCTTAGAATCAAGATGTGTTTTCTTACTTCAAGATTTTCATGTTCTCGACGCATTTTTTTGAACCAAAGTTCTTAGTTCTGAGACCAAAATCTTGATTTTAGATCCTTCTTTTTTATCAGTGTATCTAACCAAAAACTGCTTGGTAATAAATATTATAAGTATGTTTGTCGACTTCCAATGCAATTCTATCACGCTTTGTGCTTATAATTCGCAAATAGTTTAAGCACCTAATTGGATTGGATTGTCTGAAATTGACTTTGGGAAAATACTTGACTTAATTCGTTAGTTGTTGTCGTGGTTATTGTTGTTGTTGTTGCTACCGCATTAAGCAGAAACTAACTAATTAGTTGGCAAATGTTTACACATTTGATATTTTCCATTATTTAATACACTCTGTCGATTAATTAGAGATAGCAAAATAATGAGACGTGTGTAGTTAATTGGGCTTTGCCCAATTGAATCACTTTTGTCTTGACTTACTACCCTTGAAGAAGCTATTTCAATTTTCCATTCATACAGAATGATGGACATTGTATAGAATTCAGTTTTAATGGTGATCAAGATTACATATATAGTAGTACAACAAGTACTAAATGAATTGATTGAATCTATTTTTATGTTACTTATTTTCACTGAACTAGTAAAAGATTAACTGACATTTTTGACCATATATATAAGATAGTATAGTGTATAATAAAGACCTAACTTTTAATCGATTTGAGAATGTTAGCCCGAAGTTCTCTACATCTCACTTTCTGCCCCTTCTCTTTGTGTCTTTTGTACATTTATCGTTGATTGATACGTACAGGTACGATATCTGGTTATCGGTGTGTCGTAACGAGGTACCACTGTGACCCTTGCACGTGAAAGAGAATCCCTTCAATCGATCGATCGATTGTTGTTACAACTAATCGCAAGAAACAATTATTCATAAATTCCGTATTTGTCGGCATTTTGTTTGTTTGCTTAATAATCACTTATTGTTATTATATTTTTTTTTGTTTCTGTTGTGCCAGACATGTAATTAAGTTAG
Source organism: Drosophila limbata (assembly GCA_963924055.1). Taxonomy (NCBI): domain Eukaryota; kingdom Metazoa; phylum Arthropoda; class Insecta; order Diptera; family Drosophilidae; genus Drosophila; species Drosophila limbata. The sequence goes on from OZ001351.1 coordinate 25,343,210, forward strand.
TTGATTTGTTAAATCTAGCATGAATTTGTTAATGCACATTGGCTATGCCATCATTAGCATCCGATTCTGAGCAAAGTAGCAGGTGTATCTCACTAAAACTCAACTCAGATTGAGTATTATTGAAATACTTATATCTGTGTGTTTAACATACTTGCACAGATAAAGCACGTTTCATTTGCCTTAATTAAGCATATCGCTTTATTTATCTCACATTGTATTTATTGAGCGCTTTTTAATTACTTGATAGAGGTATAATACCCTTTACACGAGTATATTTAGTCACGATACTACGCCTGGGGTATTTCCAACAACATTATGCATATTTTTTCGATTCATCGATTCAATCAGTTTTGTTTGTTTCTTAGGTATGGATTTGAATACATTTGAAAGTATCGATCTTAGAGACTTTTCTTTAAAAATAGATATTGACAGAACATTCTCCGCTTATCCTGAAAATTCCATTACGATCGATTTAGAGACATAGAAGTCATATTCTTGACTGAAATTAATTTACTTACATTTACTTTCTATCTACTCTTGATTGCAATTAAATACATAAATAAATAAAGTAATAAACTAATAAGTTGAAGCTGAGTTTGCCAACACTGGCTCCTTTTGCAATGCACAATTATAAAGATCAATTCCCTTGTATGCAATATTTTTCCAAATAATCAATTTTCTCAACAATATAAATATACAGGCATGCCACAAAAAACACTAGTGAAAGTGATTTCAGAAAAAAGCAATTCCACTTCGAAAATTTCTCCGTGCCACAGAAATTCGTGTGATTTAGGTTTTTAAGCATGTTCATCAACCTTTTCGTACTAGGCTGCTAGGGTTGGCCCCTTCTCAGATTAAATTTCCCAAGGGTTTGCTTAGCAATTTTTGTAAGTTTATTATTGCTGAAAAGTAGGTTTTTATTTTATTTCTTCTTTAATTTATATTATTTAATTTATTTATTTAATAATTTATATTGTACAGCCTAAAAAAATTTAAAAGTTATTGGCGCGACAAACAATGAAAGTTACTTGACGACTCTAAATTCTAAAATTCGGACAAAAAATGTGACATTGTTCTCATGGCATCGGACGCCAGTGGATTGAGCGATGATTTCGTTTCACCAAAAATTGTGCAGGTGATTGAGACTGTGGCACGGAGAAATGAAATTGACGTGAAACTCAAGTGAAAGAGATTTATGTGGCATGCCTGATTTTGTCGTTTTCATTATCAGAAAATGAAAGATTATTTTCACAAACACAATTGCCTAGCGCAAAAGCTAACAGCGCTCTCAAGCTCTGGCTGCTACGACACTTTGTTGCTGCTGTCCGATCCCAATTCTAAGTAAAACGTTTTTATTCAGTTGACAGCTAATTTCTTCCAAACCCACCGACAAAAATTTATGTGTCACATTGAAAATTTCACATATTGAAAATTAAATAAATCGTTAGCGGCGTTTGCTCTAAAACCGCCAAAATGTGAGGTAGAAAACCTTATTTTACTTGTAGCCTTTTACCTATGTGCTTTGGAAAAAAAAGTTTAAGGGTGTGCCTAAAAGCCCTTCAAAATACCTATCCAACGACATATAGAACGTATATGTAACTTCTATCGTTTGGATACTGTGGTGGTGTCAATTTCAGCGGGCTTGAGCGATTTCCCGCTAAACTAGCGATTTTTCGAAAAAGTTGTAGAGCAAAAGTTTGTAGATTTTTGATCAGGAACAAACTTTTAAGCTATATCAACGTTTTGATCCATCTCATTTTCGGAAGGCCACTAACAATTTCAAAATTAATTATGTTTTGAACCTGTAGTCGTATTTTGATAATCGAGGTGTTAGTCGACATGTATTTTTGATTAGAATAATAAAAAATAAAAAAGTTTTATCAAAAGGCTCCCCTCCCATTTACACCTGTTTATCCCACGAACCAGCTGAGTTTCCAAAAGTATACCAAGACTTTTTGTTATCGGTATATAACTCGACCTGATCGAAAAGTCATAGCATATTTTTCAAATAACTTAAGACTATTCCTGGAATTGTAGTAGCTACATACGTTACCAACAGCTGTCAAGGTGAAATTGAGAAAATATTAATCTATTTACGAATATACATACATATGTATTTTAGTTCTTAAATAAATGAATTTGAAAATAAGCTGAAAATGCAAAATTTAAGTTCATTAGCATTTTAATATTTATAAAAATCAAGGACCACAAATAAGAGTTATGAGAAACTGGATAAACTTTCATTTTAAATTTTTTTTTTTAAAATTATCGAATAAAAGTTATTTTCAATTATTATCATAAAAATTAAAGATAAAGTTTAATTTTAAATTTTTATAACTCAAATTTAAAATAAAAAATTATTTTTCAATTGCAATTGAAAATAACAGTTATTTTTCAATTTTTATTATAAAATTTGAAAATAAAAACTCAAAAGACATTTACAGTCAATTTTTATTTTTTAACTTTAATAATAAAAATTGAAGAATAATTTTTATTATAAATTGCTAAAATAAAAATTGAAAATAGGAGTAAAATTGTAATTTTAAAATAAAAATTGAAATTCAAATTGAGATCGAAAAATAAGAGTTTTCTTTTAACATTTTTGATATAAAATAAACAAATAACTTGTATTTAATAATTTATATTTCAAAAATTATAATCGTTCCGGTCCCTGATGAAAATACGTAAATGATTTTAAAGCTTTTCCTGGAATTGTAGTTGCTATGGCACTTGACGTTACCTGCAGCTGTCAAGACTGTTAACCTGTTAACTTGTCCAACTGCAACTGGCTTTGTGGATGGATGTTGGTTGTTGGTTGTTGATTGGTGTCCTTGGCCTTCACACACTTTTCGATTGCAGGTTGCAGGTTGTGACTCTAGAAACTAGGTCTGGGTCAAGGTCTGGGCTAGTTGTGGGTTACGGGACATTGGTCTCTGGCTCGGGGAGAGGGCGAGGCAGAGGAACAGAGAGAGGGAGAGGAACAGGGAGAGAGTGTGAGAGGTCTGGCCCTCAGCTGTCCTCAGGCAGCAGTTTGAATGCTGCTGCTACTCGTTGTTAATTGTGATGTTCAAGTCTTGGGCAGACATTGTGTTCATTGTTGTTGTTGTTGTACGTGCTGGATTTAAATTGTGGGATTCGCGCATTGCTTTTGATTTAAGCATTGCTGTTTGTTTTGTTGTTGTTGTAATTTATTGACTCGGATGCTACGTGAGTGTTATTGAAAATGGTCATTTTGTTCATGTTGCTGTCATTCTGTTGCTGTTGTTGTTGCTCTCAGCACCTCCACCTATATTATTATTACTTGTATTATGGTTTGTCTGTCTCTGTCTCTGCCCTCTCCCTCTCTCTCTCTCTCTTGCAAAGTGTTTGCTAATTTAATTTATTCAAACATTGAACTTTTATTTGCTTTCAAAGGCTGCCATGGACAGCGGGGGAGGGCGGAACGCGGGGCGGGGGCGGTGGTCAGTGATATATAGGGGCGGGGCACGGACAGAAAACCAACGGTTATTACAGTCATTTTGCATGTATTATATTATGATTATGTTTCTGTTTGTTTTTTTTTCTTTATTGTTTATTATTTATATTAAAAAATATTTTTATAGTTTTATGCAAAAATTTCAAGGAAAATTTACAGAACACTTTGCAAGCGCACACAAACAACAACAATGAAACACATAAACATCAACATAAAGACAAACATTAAATACTGAAATAAATAAAGAGACAAACAAATGAAAAACGAACTAGTGGACGGTGCTACAGTCGAGCATACTCGACTGTCGGAGACCCCGTACTTACTATGGAAAAAAAGTTTTTCATACTAAGACTTGATTTTTGACTGATCGTTCCTATGGTAGCTATATGATATAGTGATCCGATTCCAACCAAATTTGGTCAGGATGTATATGATCATCCCATATGCATATACTGTCTGTTTGGTTGAGATATCTCAAACAACAAAAAGGTTTTTCATACTAAGACTTGATTTTTAACTGATTGTTCCTATGGGAGCTATATGATATAGTGGTCCGATCCAAAATCTAAAACAAACTCGATCTGCTTGCAATATAGACGAACCTACATACCAAGTTTGGAGTCTCTAGCTCTTATAGTCTCTGAGATCTAGGCTCTCTTACAGACGGACAGACGGACGGACGGACAGACGGACATGGCTATATCGACTCGGCTGTTGATGCTGATTAAGAATATATATACTTTATATCTGCCACGCCTCCTTCTGCCTGTTACGATCAATTTTTTTTGTGACAAAGTTAATAGACCCCTTTACTTTTTTAAAGTACGGGGTCTAAAAATGATCTGAGATCGATAATATCGAGGTTCGAAAAGCCTCTGAACGGATCGTTAAATGATCGACAGCACACAATAAAGGCGATTGTAGAAATGAACAATGGCCAAAAAATTTATAACTGTTTTACTTCATCCATTAAAGTCAGCAGCAAAGGAAGAGGAAGCAGAAGCTCTACTCCAATAATTACAATAATAATAACAAGGTTAAAAAACGATCGATTTCTGTACGTTTTTTTATGATTGTTATTATTTTTTTTTTTTTCATTCAAGGGATTGGAACACCTCTAACGACAGTGAAGACGATAAACTGCAACGATCGATTAAATGTGGATATTACCTTTGGTAATCGAGTTTCTAAAGCGGAAGTTTGTAATTCCTCTAGCCAATGGACGATATTCTACATATTATTTAATTTCGAAAAATATAAAACATTTATAAATATATAATTAACAAGTCTATGAATATATAACATTTTCAAGCACTTTAATTTATTATATTTAAACGTATAACATAGAAATATTTGACTTATTTATTTTGTATATTCAGCACAAACAAAAAAAAAAAATTAAATAAAAACATTAAATTGCTAATTATAATTAATTTAACAAATAATAAGTAAAATCATTAAAACAATTTATAATAATAATAGTTAATTCTTTTCTTTGAAATGCATTTTATGAAATATTTTTAATGTTTGTACAAAACACTTAAGTTTGTTTTGTACGTCGTTTTGATTGACTTGAAATCTTGTTCATTTTATAAACATTATACAAATTAACTGAATTTATTAAACTTGCTGCAATAGTTGCACAATAAATTGCATGATTTTATCTGACCAGAGCACGAAAGATAAAAAACATTATACCTGTAGACTAATCAAAAGTAAAACGGAGTTCTCATTTGTGAGTGTTAGTATTGTCGTCATTATGTCAATACTATGACGCAGGTGAGCTATAACTTTTGCATTGTTATTTAATGGCCTTGGATCATGTTTGTCTAGAGCAGGAGGGGAACAAAAAAAGAGGGAGCGAGAGAGAATTGGACAGCGATAACAAAACCCGCATATTCGACAGATCAAAATTTAGAATATCGAGATCAAAGTGATCCACAAAGCAATTTTTAAGACGATCGTCAACTGTTTATGAAACGCGCCAAATTTGCGTCGAATTTTCGGTGGGTTTTTTATTTTATTTTTTTGTCGTCTGGCATTTTGATGAATTGACATTGTTAGAAAGAGACAGATATGACATATGATATGATGCACTGAAAAAAAAAAATTAATAAATCAAGATTAAATTATGTTGATAAAATGGCAACAACTCAACATTAAAATCAAAAGCTAGTCAAAAAAGCCCAAAACATTTGATTTCACTAAAAAAAATAATCAAAATATTTGCGAAAAAATGTATTAAAAAATCGAATATTTTGCGGGTTTATCGAACTTCTGACACCGTTTCCGGAAACCAGATTTTGTTCTCAGTGTATGTGTATGATATGTGATCTATTGAAACTCGTTTCGACAAAGGGACAAGCCTCCCATAAGGAGGCTCAATAGACCGCAAGTAACTTGTTGTAGATGTCAAAATTTGGATCTCAAAGACTTTCGCAATTGGCACAAATTGCGAGTCTCGAGACGAGATGAAATGATATGATCTGATATGGTCTGATATGAGCCACGCCAGACGCGACTTTTCATTGATTAACGATAATTAAACAATTCCGTTTCACATTGCTAATGGCGTGGATCTGAATGGAGCATTGTATAGCTGGATGGATTTTTGGATGTGGATATGGATATTGATATGGATGCTGATTGTGGTTGTGCTTTGTGGTGGCATATCGAGCACTTAGCGTGCCAATGCTAATGCCCTCTAATAGAGCACGAATACAAAGTGATATTAATTGAAACATGCAAACAAACATTTGCCAAAAGTTACTAGATAAATAAATAAATAAAAATAATAAATTGAGGGGCAAATCCACAATGATGACGACGATTAGGAAGGCTATGCAAAGTCTGGCTCTCTCTCTATCTGTATCTGTATCTGTGTCTGTTAAATGTATCTAAAGTCTGGCGAAATTTTAGCTGATTCTCTCGCTTTTAAGCTGGCATTCAATACTCAATCACCATCAAATATAGAATTTATCAATTAGACGGACGCGCTTTTCACAGCAGCTGCAACCTCTCCAACGTTTCCTATTGCAAAATGTCGTTAATTGCAATTTACATTAAGTGGAAACTTTTCGAGCTATGAACAAAACTCGCAAATAATAATAATAAGATAATAAAAAATGAAAAAAAAAAAATAATAATAATTATAATGCAAGTATGCCTATTACGAGTATAACGATAGCTGTTCAATTAGATACCCTGTTAAGTCAATATTTTTTTGTTTTATTAGCAAAAAATCCAACTGTTACGATGCGAAATGTTATGGAATATCATTTCCGATACGCAATTAACCTTCTGAGGAATTGAAATAACGCAAGTTGTATTTTATATCTTTTTTTTTTTTTTACTTTCTTACTTTAAATCAACTCTGTTGCGAGTGTTTTGTTAAATCATTTGAATTATGAAATAGCATTCAATTTTTGTTTATAGCTCCAATAAACAACCAAACTATATCCTTAAGGTTGCATTTCTTCCTTACTATTATTAAAATTCTAAAAAATAGATGTATCCTTTAGGTAAATCCTTTTTCACCCAATGTATCTAAGCCAAAGCTAAACAATTTTCTAAATACTGTAATCAAAGAGAAACATGTGAAATAGAGTTCTAAATTCACCATTCAAGCGCTAAATTTAGAATTTTATTTCAACTGCAAATATTTTGAAATTTCTATTCCACAGAATTACAAGAAAAAAAGACTTAAATTTATAATTATCCCTCGTAAATACAGAAAGTAGTTGTCATTAGCTAATATAAATTAGAAATTACTTATACTATTGATTTCATTATTTATTTAAGGTCAACTGATGGCAGTTGTTAAAAAAAATGGTAACTGTTTAATCCCCGCCGATAATTCAAAAAAAAAAAAAAATACTCACAAAAAGAGGGCAATTTATGATGAATTTTGACGTTTCAATTTTTAGGGGGTCTCTTCTACTTTTTTTTAAAATGAATTTGGAAATTTTAATAAAACTTGCAATTTTTTCATGTTTTGCACTGTTGTTTTGGGCTTTTCATGGTTGCTTTCGACAAATTGGAACGTATTCCAACACTGAATTTTCTCTCACTCTCTCACATGTTAATTTTTTGCGCGTTTTCCAACACTGTATAATCCGTTACCCCTAAAAATTTATACGTTAAAATTCATCATAAATTGCCCTCTTTTTGTGAGTATTTTTTTTTTTTTTTTTTAAATTATCGGCGGGGATTAAACAATTACCAAAAAAATATTTGAAAAATAACATATTTAAAAGAAGAACTATATTTAAAAATAAAGACTTTCGTATTCAGAATTTGAAATATTAAAAAATGTATGAATACTATTAAATAATAATAATACAAGTGTCGCTGTTAGTTAATCTCAACTAACGAAGTTGTTTAATTTTTTACATTACTCAAATAATCAAAGAATATACGAGAATATTTAAATATATAGTATTTGTCTTTAGTGAAATTCTAAGAACAATTTTCAAGTCCAAAGAATTATATATAAATACTAAGTAGTTAATTTGATTAACTAATGCATATTATTATTATAAAAAAATTTTAAATCAAAATTCGTTTAATTTATACCTAAATTAACTAAATTGATAAATATTTTAGCAACAATATACCCGATGCAAATTGTAGAAATGCTGGGTACAAAATACACACAAAAAAAAAAGAAACCGTTTTCACATAGCGCGCAAATAATTGAGTGAGGGGAAGGGAAAGAGGATTAGTTGGATGAAAAGGACAGGAGGAAGCGAGAGAGGGCGTGGAGCAAGGCGGGAGACGGAGACAGAGACAGAGACGCTTATGGCCGCCTCGTTATAAGTATTTTATGTTTAATTTGTTGCAAAAATATTTGTATTTATATTTTTCATGTACTTACCGTTCGTTCGTTTAATACACATTTAATACTAAGACTACAACGCCGCGTTTTTAAGCAGCTGTGCTAATTTTCCCGCCTTTGTCTGGTCGAACTTAGGGAAAACTGTAGCCCAAAACGACGAGCGACGAGCGAAACGACTCCAATTGTTGCGCAAATGAATAAATGAGTAAATAATACAAAAAAACATATTAAAATACAGCAACAACAGTAACAAGAAAATAATAATAATATTTGTCGTTGAATTGTGTGCTTAGAAAGAGCTACGTCAATTTGTTGTTGTTGTTGTTGCTGTTGTTGCTGTTGTTGTTGCTGTTGTTGTGGCGTGTGGCTTTGGCTGTTGATTCCCTGAGAAGGTCGCAAATAGTACGAATACGAGTACTCGCAATACTCGAACTCATCATCATCATCAACATCATCATCATCATCATTATCATATTCTTATTCCAGAAGCAGCAATGATCCGAGTTAATTGTTTAAAAGTCTTTTTTGGCTTTTATTGCAACAACAACAACAACGACTGCGGCATTATTGATCTTACAATTAATTAACTTAATCATTTCACAATCTTGTATTGCCGGTTCAATTTCCATTTCCATTTCAATTTCAACTTCAAGTTTAAATGTATTAATTGTAAATTCTAAAAGATACCATTTGATATACAGGTTTTTTGTGCCACCTAAAGCACCTGAATTTTCCGCTCTTTTACAATACTAGTCCATAGTGTTGCCTAACGTTTTCCTTTTGAAAAATAAACAGACAATGATATTAAATAACCAAGCAATTACCTGAATCATTCTTTAGTTATTCAAGGTCTTGTTCTTAACTTTCTGTTCTTTTTGTCTACTGTCAAATCTTTTTGTGTCTCCAAAAAGTCAAAGAATGTACAAAGAATGAAATGTACACAGAAAAAACAGGTACACTCAAAAGCGGTTTGGTTAATACATTTTTAATGGATATTTACAATATGTACCTGTAATAAGACTTGTTTATTGAACAATCTAATTAAGCATTTGTGCTTTTAAGGCCTTCAAATATTTTTGTCTTTTGTATTGCGATTTTGACAGTCACAAATTTTCATCTGGCGTTTTCTGTTTAAGCATACAAATATTTCAGCACTTTATTTGTCAATTCTGAACTTCCTAAATTCGAAAAGTTTCTCGAAAATCGACTAAAACTAGCTACTTAACCTCCTTTTTTTTTGATAACTCTAAACATTTATTTATTTAATGATATTTACTTAATTTTTTTTAAACTAAACAGAAATAAATTCGGTAGTCCGGAATAAAATCAACGACAAACTATGTCAAGATTTCTTAAATCGAAATTTTTTAATCGACTACGAAATAATAAATTCAGGTACAATTTTTTAAATTGTTCTTCGCAAATATTTTGATTCCAGGGGGTTCTTAAAACATATTTTTTAGAAAGATCAAATGTTTTAGGTTTGTTTGTTTAATTCAACAGCAATATATACTAAATAAATGTACGCTCAAATCAAGCGTCTTTAACTTAAGTTTTGAATGATTTTTCCTCTCTGCATGTATTTGTATTTAAATTGTGTAGAGTGTTGAAGCTACCTTCCTACTTAAGTTAGCGTTAATATAGCCTAATTGCTTAATGGATGCTGGGTATAAAAATTCATTGCAGGCTTTCACAAATAAATTTAATTTATGCGGCCCATTTAAATGGAGAGAGAGGGAGACTAAATGACTAAATGAAACCATAATGCAGAAACTAAATAACGATAACTGCAACCTATAAACGAAACGTTAAAGATCCTTTCCCTGCGACAAGGGAACTCCTTAAATACAAAAAAAATGAATACATACTGACATATTGACCAAATGACAAGCTGATAAACTGACGAGTTTGTCTTGTTGTTTGTTGGTTTGCATTTCAGAGTTTGCTGCATCGTTGCACGCGGCGTATGCGCAATATTTGCCAATGTAGCCGGGCCAGTGGCCTCTGCCAACTGCCAACGGCCAACTGACCACTGCCAACTTCGACCACACCCAAAAGAATGTCGCGCCTTGCCCACAATCTTTTGTTTCGGCTCGTTGCCAATTTCGCCTGTCGCGTTTTCAGTTTTCAGTTTTCAGTTTTGCATTTTTTTTTTTAGTTTTTTGCCGCGTTTTTAAGCGACGCTTTTTATGAGCCAACAATAAGATTTTTTTCTGTTTATTTTTATTATTATGATTTTTTGCTGTTTTTCTTTTTGTTTTGGCGCAAGGCCGTTGGTGGCGCGTTTAGCTTGATCATAAAAAATTTAAGTAATGTTGCTGTTGTTGTTGCTGTTCATTTTGCACCGACTGTTGCGAGATTACGCGAGCCTTTCCGTACCCAGTTGGCCCAGTTGATTGCGTTTTATTGATGCTCATTCTGGCCAATCACGTCTCATTAGGCCCCGGATCCGAGCCTGAACCTGAAACTGAACCCAACGAAAAGCCTTTGGGCCTGTTCCAATGGCAATTATTATTGGAAACTGCATTCAATACATCAATTCTATCAGTGGCCAACGGAGCTGCATTCAATCAATGTCAATTGCACTTAAAACTATGTTTTGCTTGCAAAAGTCAACAAATTGTTAATAAATGGGAAATTACAAAACAACAATAGAAGAACACGAATTATTTTCCTCCAGAAACTATATATACATTTCAATTTTAATTCAATAAATTGCAAACGGAACTCAAATCAATGTCAATTATACTAAACAACAAATTGTATTAAAATTTTGTTTTGCTTACCAAAGTCAATATTTAATATTGTATACAAATTGTTAATAATTGGGAAATTAAAAAAAAAAAAACGAATTTTTTAACTACACAAATAACTATCAGGGATGCCACAGAAATCGTATGCGAAATAGAATTCCGCAGAATGCAATTCCGCACGGAAAATTCCGAGGTGCCACAGAACTTCGAATGATTTAATGTTTTTTAGCATTTTCACCAACCTTTTCAAACTAGGGTGCTAAGGGTTGACACCTTTTCAGTTTAAGTTACCCAAGGGTTTGTTTAGCAACTTTTTCAAGTTTATAATTGTAGAAGAATAGGTTTTTAATTTTTTTCTATTTTAATTAATATAATTTTAATTATTTATGTAATAACTGATTTTGTTTAGCTGAAAAAAATTAAAAGTAATTGGCGCGAAAAAATAAAAAATACTCGACAACTCTAGCAATTGTCTGCCATTAGTCTGGCAACTCTTCGTGAATTATGTTTTCACAAATTGCACAATAAATTAAATGTTTCTTTCGGTAAAACTTGATTTACCTCAAAAGACCTATTTTTTTAATGCTTAATTTAAAGAAAACTGAAGTGGTTCCATAAATTTTTTTTAAATACTTTACTTCGAATTCTGACTAAAAAATGTGGCATCGCTGACCCTGACTTCAAAAATCTAAAGCGGACTAGGTGGCAGCATCGGACGCCAGCGGATTTATCGCTAGTTCGTTCCGCACAAAATTATTCTGCGATTTGACCTGTGGCACAGCGAAATGTAATTGAAGTGAAATTCAAGTGAAAGCGATTTCTGTGTATTTACTTTTTTTCTTATTTGTTACTTTTACTGTACTTGGTTCACTTGCATATTTGATATTAAGAATTAAGAAATTTTTATACAACTTATTTTGCATTTTAAATGATTCTTTCAGCTAAATCAATTAAATCAAAGGCATCAATTACTATAAGTGAACAATATTGTTACTAATAAATTTACATTTCAAATTAGATTTTTTGCTAAGAAATTAATTGGCCAAAGACAAATCGGTAAATTGATGAATATTCAAAGTAGGCAGTAATAAATTGTAATACCAATTTTTATAAACAGAATTTAATTCATCTTTTCCATCGTTTCAGTTACGAATCATAATTTTTTTTGAATAGTGATAAAAATACATAAAAAAAAAGATAACTCGATTATTGCTGACAGCGATTTTTAACTCGATATTTTTTGACTATCGATCGAGTTGATTAAATCGATTTTCTTGAAATTTAATTATGATTAAATGTTTAAAATTTCTCTTGGAAATCTGTTCTGTTTTGGCAAAGTTATGAAAGTTCTGATTTTAAATTTCACTAGTTTAAAATATAATTTAATTGTAGTTTTATTTATCATTATTTTTCCCTCACGGTCGACTGTTTTTAGTCAACTTTGAATAAATAAACAGATGAAAAAGGACCAGTTGACAGTTGAGGTATCTTGGTATTCTAAGCAGTAGTTTTGAGCCACAAAAACATATTGAAATCGGTGAATCATTGCCCTGCTAGTTGCAGTTCCATTTCAGAAGCAAACTGTCAAACCGCAAAGACCACAAAAATGTAAACATAAAAATGAAAAAAAAAAAAAACAAAAACAGGCGAAACGAAACGAAATGAAACAAAATTATGCAGTTGTTGTGTTAACTGAAAATAGGCTGACCATCTTAAGTAGCCCCAAAACGCAATTGTCAAAGCTGCGGTTAATGTACGTCCTTGACCATCATAGGCTGGCAATAACAAGCAAACAAACAAATAAACAACAACAGAATTTGCAATAAAAAAGCAATATACAAAATGTGATGTGGAAATGTGTGTATATATGTATGTATTTTTCGTATTTGATATGCAAGTGCACAACGTTGAAAGCCAAGTTAGCGTCCAACCAGGCCAGAGATTGCAGATTGGCATGCAGCTTAAGATTTATTTATAGACTGCTGCACTGGCTTTTAACCTCCATTTGGAACAACGCTGCGTATGAGTTACGCCAATTGCCGTTTCAGTTACAAATGATCAGGCCGTGTCTCCCTCTCCCTCTCCCTCTCCCTCTCTGTCTCTGTCTCTGTTTATGCTTCGGTGTTGATTTTGGCTTTGGTTTCTGTTTCTGTTTCTCTTCGAGGCAAATTAAGCGATCGATTGCACTTTGCTGCTTTGCTGGGCGCGTCCAAAATGCACATGCATTTTTGTATTCGCCTGTCGACTTAATGCGTCTCTTACGTTTCTCTTACGATCTCTTTGTCTTTGCCTTTGTCTTTGTCTTTGCCGTCTCCCTGCCCTCTGCCACTCTGCCACCTGCCAGCTTTTGGTCTTTAGCACCAGCTGCAAGACGCTTAAATCACATCCCAGAGAGATGGCTGTTAGTTTGGCCAAGTCAAGCAGTTTGTCCATACCCACAAATCGCTTAATGCGCCCATGCACTATGGAATATTTTCCCTTTTTTTCGCATAACTTTTTTTTATTTATTTTTTATTTTTATTTTTACAAGCTAGTTAGATATATACCAAAATTAAATATGTGTGTTTTTGTTCAACTTGTCTCGCTTAGGCAAAAACTTAATTTTTTCTGGTGCGATTTGTATTTGACTTGTTTTTAGAACTTAGAACTTACGATATCAATCCGCATCAATCCAAAAAAAAGTATATCTAATTTTTAATTGAAATTAATTGATCATTATTACATGTGAGTATTATATTATATGTATTTTAGTCAGATTTTAATTAAATTTCTTAAAATTAATCAACATCATTGATACAAATTTTTAACAATAATCATATTCAGCTGTGCTACGGAAAACACTTCCACTTGAATTTCACTTCAATTTCATTTCACTGTGATACAGTCAACTCCGCTGAAAATTTTTGAGGGAAACGAAATCAGCGCTCAATCCGCTGGCTTCCGATGCCATGAGAATAAAGTCAAATTTTGTGTCCGAATTTTAGAATTTAGGGTTGTCAAGTAAATTTTTTTGTTTGTCGCGCCAAAAACTTTAGAATTTTTTCAAGCGCGATTGATTGATTGATTCAATTATTACATAAATAAATTAAATTATTTTAATTAAAAAAGAACAAACATAAAAACCTATTATTCTGCAATGATAAACTTAAAAAAGTTGCTAAACAAACCCTTGGAAAATTTAATATGAGAACTTGGGAAAAAAGTAAAAACACTCGAAGTTCTGTGGCACTGTAAAAGTTTTCGAGCGGAACTTCTTTTCTCTGAATTCGATTTCCCCTGTGATTTCCGTAGCACACCTGAAAATAATAGCTATGTAATTTTTATATATTTTCAAATGTTATAACTATGCCTACAAAATGAGGTAATTATACCATAGTGCGATGGTCCATGTTACGATCGTTGATCGTCGATTTCGATGTCGTTGTCGATGTCGTTTCAGCGATTCTAGTTTCAACTGGCCCAAAGTGGTTTCAAGCCGTTTAAGAGCCGCCAGCGAAGTTGGCACCGCTTGCCGGTTTTCAAATGGGGGCTTGTTGGTGTCACTGTTGGCGGTGGTGTCGGTGGTGCTGCTGGTTTCGGTGGTGCTGCTGGTGTCGATGGCGCTATCCCAGCTAGCCTGTCATAGGAGATACACCCAAAGCCAAAGCTAAAGCGGCAATTGAAAGATTGATGGCTCTAATTCTATTGACTAATGATACAAAGCGACGACCGACGAGCCGACGAACCAACGCTTCGTCCCGCTTCTGATTCGAGTACTGATAGGAATCATTGATTCTGATACTCTCTCATATTATTTGGACTCCAGACATTTACCGTTTCTTGGCTTCGTGGTCATGGGTAGGGCCAAATTGTCTTGGCTCGACATGTCGACAAGTCAACAGCTTTAAACCCCACTAAAATGGCCATAAAATAGGGCAACGGTTCCAAGATATGGAATGAAGCAAAAGAAATGCAAAGAGAAATAAATTACAAAAGAAAAAATCAAAGCAAGATAAAACAAAATAAGCTAATGGATTTACTTCTTTTTTTAACGCGTTAAGCTCTTTGTTTTAATAGTTGCGCTAGTCTCTAGAATTTGTGAACTATAGTTTAACATATATTTATATTTATATTTATATTTATATTTATATTTATATTTATATTTATATTTATATTTATATTTATATTTATATTTATATTTATATTTATATTTATATTTATATTTATATTTATATTTATATTTATATTTATATTTATATTTATATTTATATTTATATTTATATTTATATTTATATTTATATTTATATTTATATTTATATTTATATTTATATTTATATTTATATTTATATTTATATTTATATTTATATTTATATTTATATTTATATTTATATTTATATTTATATTTATATTTATATTTATATTTATATTTATATTTATATTTATATTTATATTTATATTTATATATATATTTATATTTATATTTATATTTATATTTATATTTATATTTATATTTATATTTATATTTATATTTATATTTATATTTATATTTATATTTATATTTATATTTATATTTATATTTATATTTATATTTATATTTATATTTATATTTATATTTATATTTATATTTATATTTATATTTATATTTATATTTATATTTATATTTATATTTATATTTATATTTATATTTATATTTATATTTATATTTATATTTATATTTATATTTATATTTATATTTATATTTATATTTATATTTATATTTATATTTATATTTATATTTATATTTATATTTATATTTTATCTTATA